>OW386285.2:347922102-348176938 GCA_936432065.2 Rutpela maculata
TTATCATCTTTAATAATGGGTTGGGGGTGGTAATGGGGGTGACTAATGCCAAAAAGTTTTTAGAGACATTAGCTTCTCTTACATATACTAAATATAAATTTTATGGACTCTTACCTGTTCGATTTACCTATTTATCCCCCATTTACCCCAATTTACCACCCAACCCTTCGACGGAAGAGGATAAAAATATAATTTATTTCCAGATCTCGTTAAAATACATACGTGTACCAAATTCTAAGTCAATATCTTAAACAGTTCCAGAGTAATCGTGCGCACAAAAAAAGTTACAGACGAACCGACAGACAGAAAATTTTTTCGCTCAAACTTAAAATCTCGACGTTTCATGACATTCTAAGCCTATTTGAACAATAAAAATTTTCAAATTTTTTTTTGTCGTTACTATACTTATGTGGAAGCTCGTGTGGAAGTAATTAACGCTTGAGGAGAAGAACGTTGATCACAATGTTGAAAGATATTTTAATTCTCTACAATTTCTATAAGTTATCTTTGTCCAAAAATTTGTTTACATGAAAATCGAATTTTGCGAAAATGTTTTCCTCTCGGTTCTCCTTTAAATTGCGTTCTAATAAAAAAGTTCATTTAAAGTTTTTTTTTTTAGCTTTTTAAATGATTAATTAAATAGTATAGATGCCTACATTATTTTCCTTAAAAATAATTTATAACCTAAAAAATCCAACCTTATTGTAAAACAACATTTTATCCATTTATAATGAAACAAAATATTAGAAATTTTTGTTGGAAAATAAAGTTTATTCAATTACCTTTCAACTGGGACCAACCGATTTCATTTACCCTAATTACAGCGTCTTCTGTCAACACCACCTATAGACAAGGCCGACGCACAAAATCGATGAGTCATCAACACAAGACTGCAGTTTTGGTTGCTTCATGAAAATTTAAACAATTTATGTAGCAATATTAAATTTCTGCTATATTTCTTATTATGGTCTTAGTCTTCATATCGCAAATAATAAAAAAACTAATTTTGAATAAAAATAGACATTAAAAATTGCCCTCTTTGTATAACTGGAGTAAATTTATGCCATTTATTGATTTATTTTTCAAGTTATGTTTTTTATTATGTTTACTTTTTTTTGATAAAATAATAAAGTTAAAAATATCGTGCGTCCATTCAAATAATAAAGAAAATAAAAATTGAAGATAACTGTATCATCTACAAACAATTTTTTTCGTAAAGTATGTATTTTTACGTAATTGAGAATTACTTTTTCTGCTCTAAAACATTCTTATAAACAATGACTTTCATGTTATTTTAAGTTTCCAGCTGATCGTAATACGCAGTATTATGTATTTCTCATATCCTAATGTTTTGGTTATTAATTTTAACGAATTATAAAATAATTTTTCTGCTCTATTTATACATTTTTTTCGTCATAATAATAGGACAATTAATTTTTTAGATAGATTTATGACTAAGTACTGCCTTGCTTCAAAGAGGTGTAGCTTTACCATTGCCAACAGTTCTTTTGACATTTACTGGACTATTTACGAAACCACCATATGCTTTGTAAGCACGATAACTGAAGGACCAAGAGTCCGATCGTATTTAAATTTGGACAATAAGTTAAAATTAGCTAGAGGAAGAGCCACGTTGTTATTAAAAAAATTCCAATCTGCAAATACAACAGTTAAGACATCTTAAGCAAAAAATGCAAATATAAACTGTTGTAACTCTTGATAAGGTCTGACAATAACAAAAATTCTATAGAATTTAGCTAGAAGCTCTTTGCCAACCAAGCTGGCATCATCAGGAGGCGATTAGAATTACAAATATAGCAATTATATCTAGAAAAATCAACTTATTTTCAACAAACTGTAGAAGGTCATATATAATGTTTAACAGTTATATAAAAACTTCAGTAAACTGGCGAACAATATTTACATTCAGTTATTTATTTTTGCTTTCTATTGACTTTGACTTTTATCATGTGGGTAGTTCCAATAGAAAAAAGAACAGTTACATTAATTCTTCAACGTTTTATATAACATTGTTCTATTTTCAAACTTCTCAAACAGTCTAGTTCACAAGTTCAAACCCGTGTTAATTCTTGATAAAGCTCGTAAAAATATGAGTGAGGGTTCATTGAATTCGGAATGACGTCTAGAAAAATGTGCAAAAGTTTCAAACCCGCACATAAACAATTGCAAAAGTTTTAAACAAATTAAGATTGAAAAAATAACGAGATTCGTTTTTTGCAAATAACTCGAAAACTATTAATATTTAAGAAATTAAAAAAAAAGATTCTTAAAGAGGAAGAAATTTCCAATAAAAACTCCTGACACCCGGAACACTATCTCTATTATTAATAATTTTAATTTAATGTTGAAAATAGAGCTCCAATGCTCTGACACCGACCGTAGCAAGTAGAAACATTTTTTTATATTTTTAAATATTAATTTAGAAATTAAAAAAAATTATGGTATTATTTAGACACTTAAAGGAACAATATCTCGTTGGAAAAAAAATTTTTCGCCGATTTTTCATAAAATGAGCATATTGTTAATTAATAAATTTTTTTAGAGTTTGCGTTTATATTTCAAGTCGGATAATTGTTAAACAAAAGCCACTAAAACTGTTTCGCTTCGTGGAGACCTTATGTCAACTATACTTTATGAGATTATGACATTGCGATGATTTTAATTGTTATGGTTTATTAGTTATTCATTATTTAAGGTAACAAAAAACTAAAAAATGAAAAAGAGAGGAGTTTTATTAATTTTAATTATTATTACTGTTATTAAATTCAAAAATACTATAAGATTACATAAACTTTAAATTTTTAGTGCTATTTGCTTAAACAAATTTTATAGACAAATAGATAAATTACGTATTTTTGAAAAACATTTTTTGCCATATTATTTGTTATAAAATATTAGGTGTTTAAAATTTTTTTTAACTGTTTATAATCAATTTTTTCCTTTTTTCATTATTTAAACATATAAAAAAAATGATTCTTAAAATTTATTATTTGCAATTCTCTACAAGGGAAAAAATTTTTTCGTTGTTAATTTATTTGTTTATTTATTAATAAACAATTTGTTATTAACAATCGCTGAACGTGTTTATATGTTTTTTGATAGAAAAAAAAAACAAAAACAACCTTATACATAAACATGTAAAAAAAAATATATTTAATAACATAAAAAAATGTTTTTACTTGCCAAGGTCGGTTTCAGAGCATCACAACGGCTTTGCGTTCTCCGCGCGGAGCCCTATTTTCAACATCAAATTAAAATTATTAATAATAAAGATAGAGTTCCGGGAGTCAGGAGTTCTCTATTGGAAATTTCTTCCTCTTTAAGAATCCTTTTTTTTAATTTCATATATATTAATAGTATTCGAGTTATTTGCAAAAAAACAATTTTTCAATTTGAATTTGTTTATAAATTTTGCAATGGTTTATGTGCGGGTTTGAAACTTTTGCACATTTTTCTAGACGTCATTCTAAATCCAATGAGACCTCACTCATATTTTTAAGAGCTTTATCAAGAATTAACATGTGTTTGAACGTGTGAACTTGTCTAAAAGAACAAGTACATAAAATAATTAATTTAATAATCCTCATAAAATGAAAAATGTTTATAGACAAGCTAAAAACTACATTTTGATATGCTTTTTATCCCTGTTGGGATGATTCAGTACCTTTTTAGCAGAGGGTCGTAGGATGACTCAGTACATTTTGACATGTTTCATTTTTCTTTTTTTTTTTCTTATTATATTGACTAAAGTAAAGGCTAACTACATTTTGAAATACAGAAAGGACATCGTTTATATTGTTATTTAGTAAATGAAAATCGGTCAAATATTTATAAAGATAGAATTTTCCCCGTTATGATCTTTATTTTTTTTTGGTTTGGACACCTATAGATAATTTCGTGTATTATCAAAATAGAGACTTTTTCGAGAAGGGAGTGATTTCGGACTTACAATTTTATTTTCGGGCGGACTGCTACTCTGATATACCGGGCGGGAACATGCCCATCTTTGTAAATAACTCGTTTATTTTTAATTTTTCGAAAAACTCCATTTCAAATTTTTTGTACAAAAAGATCCATGCCTTATACTGGTTATAGAGATTGATCGACGGAATATTTAATTTTCGATTTTTATTAGGAAACTGTTCGGTATTTGTAGAATTTATCAAAAAAATAAAGTTTTTCAGGATTTGTAGATTCGCTTTTGTTTTGTCAAATTTCTCACAAACGTCACCTAATAGACTTAATCGAGCCCTACAATCGCCATTTTTGAAAATCAAAATCGGACCTTCGTTTCGGGAGTTATTAATTTCTTTGGAAAATCATACTCGGCCTTGGAAAAAATACTTACGGTCAACGGATTCGAGCCTCAAGCAATGGGCTTCATTTGTGGCTGTGTACCTTCGATCCCACCAAGTCTTATCGAAATCAATCAATATCCTGGACAGTTATCGTGCTTCCTAGCCCGATTTCGAGAAAACCAGTTTTTTGCAAAAAAATTCAATTTCCATTTATTTTTCGATATAGTCTCCGGTATACTTATCTGTAGACCGTTGCGAGCGGCACCATTTTGAAATATCTCGATCTGACTGCCCATTACAGAGTTATTCAATTTTTCCCGAAAAACTTGAAACGTCTATATCGGGTATTTCCGGTTTCCGAATTGAGCCAAGCTTCCAGCGTTAAGGTCTTCTGAAGGCCTCCTATCAACCACCCAAGTTTCATCGAAATCCGACGGACGGAATTTTCTAAATTCGCTCTCAAGTCGATAGATATGACTTTCATTTCGATCCGACGTTTTTTTCGGGTTTCGATGGTCCACCGGAAAAATACAAAACCTATACTACATCTTTTTTTCAAAATGTAGTAACAAGCATAGGCAGGGTGTGGACTTCAAGTAAGCGAGGAATATGCTACTTTGGGCTTTATTTTGAGGCTTCATGTTTGTACAAAAAAACCTATTTTAGTCAAACGTCAATAATGGAATGAATACCTTATATCTGTTACCTATTTTGCATTATAATAAATATAAATTATATCAATGGAAATACTTTTAATATGCATACTCTAAACATAATTATTTATATTATAAATTATATCAATGAAAATACTTTTAACATGCATACCCTAAACATAATTATTTATATTAGGGCGGCCCCTTTGGTGCCATGCGGCCGTGACCTACAACAAAGCAATTATATTATTAACACATCGACTACGCAATTATATTGTCGCACACAGTTATATCATTTAGTTAAAGAATTAGAAGAGAAGTGGCAACTATGTATGGCTTCGTGTAATCTGAAACATCTATACATTTTATACAACGGGCTTCGTAATGTACCATAATTATAAAAGGCTTCGTATGACATGTCGTGTTGTTTTTAATTTGTATGTCCAAAAAAGTTCCCCCCTCTCATGTTGCTCGCGTTATTATTCCCACTTAAAACATTATTAACAGTTGTACACACTATTTAAATTACAAATAAGGCTGGGCTTCTGGTACCCTGTAGTGTGTGGTGGGCTTCGTTTCATGCGTACCGTACGTATATATATATATATATATATATATATATATATATATATATATATATATATATATATATATATATATATATATATATATATATATATATATATATATATATATATATATATATATATATATATATATATATATATATATATATATATATATATATATATATATATATATATATATATATATATATATATATATATATATATATATATATATATATATATATATATATATATATATATATATATATATATATATATATATATATATATATATATATAGATTTGTTTAACCGACTACACAGACCCAATTCGCCATACACTACCGACGTTGTCAGACCAAAACTGACGATCTCAGACCCACCTCCGGGTCTGAGAACGTTTTTGTGTTTTTCTTACTTATCTACCTTGGTTATGTCATAAAAAAGTTTAAAAACGCATTTGACACTGGGACTGAAAAAGCGGTTGAATATAGTATTTTATACAGATGTAGTTCTGCATATTTTATGCGTTCAGTATATAGTATATAATTTTATACAGTACGCTCCTAAGCCAGCATCTTTCAACAGACGTTGACAATACCGGAGTCTGGCAACACTGTAAATACGAAATATTCATTTGGAAATATAATACCAGATTATTTTCAACTTTCTCGATGGAGAAGATTCTTGTGTGCATGTACTTAATATTTAATTTTTGAATTTGCTTTATTTATATTGGTCGAATTAAAACTAAGATTTAAGGTTTTCATATACCGGATGGCACAGAGGACATGTAATGACCTGTAACTTTTTCATTTTAAAAATAAAATTTTCAAATTTAGGTGCGTTTATTTAAACATAAATAAGTTACATTTGACATGATACATGGTTTTTTCGCTACTTTCGGTTTAGTTCGAAGTTGCAAATTTTTAAATTTTTTTAAACAGAAAGGTGACCTGTCATGATTATGATTCAGCATTCAATTTTCTTTACAGTCCATTTTTGAATTTAAAATAGGCTGAGAAGAAACGTAATTATAGCCAATTTTCTCTTAACAGAAAAATGCTATGTAAAAAATATGTAATCAGTAGAATTCTATTAAACTAGAAATGTAGTATTCATAGAACATTGGATAGATAATTTTTAACAAATTATCACTTTAATTTAGTATGCCAATAATTATAATCTTAAAATACAATTGAATTTTAAATATTGAAAAAAGTCTCTTAAATACATTTTTTTAAATGCAAGCCCCCACCCACTTTTATTCTATTTTCTACTTTTTTGCTGACAATAACAAATTAGGTTGTGTCTAAAGAAAACTTTGCTTTATTATTTTAGTGTTTTTTGTAAAACTTAATTTTATATTTTCTGCGAAAAGATAAATTTCAGTGATCAAAGTAATAGAAAAAAAATGGATGTTTCCATTAAAAAAATATTTTTAATTTAAAGAGACTTCCTTTCAATAACGTTTTAAAATTTTATTTTATCATAATATTAAAATTGTCAATACTAACTTAAAGAAAATGCAATGGTATTATTGTCCAAAATTTTCTATGCACTGCCTTTTTACCTTGTTGGAATTTTACTTATTAAATATTTTTGCATGGCCTTCTTTCTGTTGAAGGAAAATTAGCTGTAATTCTATTTTTTCTCAGGCGATTTTAAATTCAAAAAAGGACTGTAAAGGATATTTAATTTTCTATGGTATCATTTCCATTCAATTATAATTAAGTTGCAACTTCGAACTAAACCAGAAGTAGCAAAAAAAACGTGTAGCAGATCATAGCATATTAATAATAATACATTTTTGTTTTCTGGTTGAAATTAAGGTGATGGGGATAAAATACGATACTGAGATGACGTTTTACAACTTTGGAAATGTTCTCTGTATGCCTGCATGTTTGAACGGAATAAAAAACGAAAACGAAGAAATCTTTTTTCTGAAACTTTGGCATGTAAAAACAGATGCTTCCAGAATTTCTCTCCACTTTGTTTTATCTAAATTCGTTAGGTAGATAGGTAATGCTTTAAAAATTAAAATATTTATTTCAATAATGAATAAATATTTTAAAAACTGATGCCTTCATTTGGTATTTTTAAGCCTCATCGAGTGTTGAAAAAACCTTTGTGAAAAATACATCTGTTATGGATTGTTTATAACAATTTTTAAATAAAAAATTATTTCACCTTTTTTTTTTAATTTTGAATTCATTGCTATCAAATATTAAACGCAGTATTTCTTGAAAATCGATTGATTACATTTATCACCCCCAAAAGCGGTGGAAATTCAAAATTTGCCATACACATAAAGTCTTGTAATTTGAAAAATGCATATTTAAGAAAAATACAGGATCCCATCGCGAAGTGTAGACAAAAATACATAAGTAAAAAAAACGGCAACGTTCAAGTTTCTTAAGGATACCTAATACTTATCTGCAAACTTTGCCAAAAAATGTTTCATGCGACTGAGACGTTCCATGTTTTTTTTTGTACGACTGTCTATTTTTTTGGTTTTCAATTGTTAATTGAGGCGACCTGGCCGCTTGAAGAGTAGCGCGAAAACCGGTCATTTTTAACCTTACACGCGGACGCCTGTAGCTCCGTAAGTTAAATAATAGATAAAAGATAAAATAATATGCTTGTGCGTAGAAAAGTTCACACTTATATATTACAACCAATCAGAGGCTCTAATTATGTATCGTTACCATGGTAGCATACATAAAAATTTCCAGAAATTTTTCGCCTGGTGGATACGGTAGGTGAAATTTCCCTGGAGCTTTTTCTAGCAAATGTTTTTTTATTGGAATTTAAGTTTTTTATATGTGGTAAAAAATAAACGTTCATCCACATTTCCTAGATCAAATTTATTAAAAATAATAATTTAGGCTATTCTTAATCCACTTTCTATTGTTTCATGCAACTAAAATTGCTAAATCATATTTTATTTTACTTGACGTTTTGTAAAATCTGTGAAAAATCAAATGAATCCGCTTTAAAATATTTGACATACACACCCTTTTTTACAGTTTTAGTTTCATATATTATTGTTTGTTATGACAATAGTTTTTAATTTTATATAGATGTGAAATTATCTTGTCGAATTCCCCACGTATTTGAATTACTATCCGAAAATGTTTTCTCGATCTCGGAATGTAATGTTGGGGATCATTTTTATATTCGAAATCTCTAAAAATTTTCAGATTTAATTCAGAAACCAGGGAGATTACTAGTGAAAATTAGATGTTCACGATGTTCTACAACAAAGGCCCAGTGAATTTTTGTCGTATCTATTTCCGTAAGTAATGCAAAGTCAAAAAATCACCAACTTAGAAAATTTAAATAATTTGTTTCTAATTGTATAAACCAATTGAGACCGTAAGCGTACTCACAAATATTATTCCTATGGAATACGATGGAATGGAATCAAAAAAATTAATTTAAAAACGGAAATCGCTGTTTTGTTATAAATACTTTAAATACTTTGTTCCTTTAGTTTGACAATGGATGGATAAAAAAGTTATACACCCTAAGTAAAGTAAAATCAGTCGCTAAACAAGACCTCTTTATCGGCTATACATGGACCTAGTATTTAAAGCACAGTAGTTAAGAAGTTGATTTGTTATGTTAAATAAAGCATTAATGGTCACAACTTTGAATAATTAAAGATAATAATCGGTAATAAAACCGACGCTTCACTATGGATAACGGTACATCAGGTATTTGTCCTTAAAACTTCAACAACAGATGTTAATAAAGCATGGTCTTAATGACACTTAACTACTGCGAATACTAGAGTCGAATGCCAGACACACTTAGATGATAGGTTTTCAAGGGCGGCTCTAAGCTAATACTGGTTCTTACATTCCAAAATATCTTTAATGTAATAAACAGGTAAATCAAATTTCATTCTAATAACAAAGTGCCAAATAAACAAACAATTAAAGAACTATTGGAGCTTAAAAAAATAGACATGAAACATATTTACATATTAGTCATATATTAACTTTGGCGAATTTATCAATTACCTACAGTGGAGACTGATGATTTAATATCTTGGGGTACATGTAAAATCGCAAGCCCAACTAATAGGTCTTGGGAGGTATATTCGGTACAGACTTTAGGGGCTCGGGCATGCAAGTGGCCCGTAGAGAGGGCCCGTCTGACCCTCCGTGTATACTTTTCGACTTTCTGCCTCCGCTTATCAATTTTTATTTTTGAGGGAAAAAATTTTTTGTTCGATTTTCTCCACGCCGCTTATCAATTTTTGTTTTTGTGAAAAAAAAATTGTTGGATTTTTTTTTATTTTCGAGAAAAAGAAAAAATTGACATCCAACAATTTTGGTTTAAACAATTAGAAACAGATTATTTAAATTTCGAAGTTGGTGATTTTTTTACTTTGCATTGCTTACGGAAATAAATACGACAAAAATTCACTGGACTCTTATTGTAGAACATCGTGAACATCTAATTTTCACTAGTTATCTCCCTGGTCTCTGGATTATATCTGAAAATTTTTAGAGATCTCGAATATAAAAATTATCCCCAACATTACATTCCGAGATCCAGAAAACATTTTCTGATAGTAATTCAAATACGTGGGGAATTCGGCAAGATAATTTCACATCTGAACAAAATTAAAAACTAATGGATCACTCTAACATTATTATCATAACAAACCTAATAATATATGATACTAAAACTGTAAAAAAGGGTGTGTATGTCAAATATTTTAAAGCGAATTAAGTTGATTTTTCACAGATTCTACAAAACGTCAAATAAAATAAAATATGATTTAGCAATTTTAGTTGCATTAAACAATAGAAAGTAGATTAAGAATAGTCTATATTATTATTTTTAATTTTGATCTACGAAATGTGGTGGAACAATTATTTTTTACCATATATAAAAAAATTAAATTCCAATAAAAAAACATTTGACAGAAAAAACTCCAGGGTAATTTCACCTACCGTATCCACCAGGCGAAAAATTTCTGGAAATTTTTATGGATGCTACCATGGTAACGATACATAATTAGAACCTCTGACTGGTTGTAATATACAAGTGTGAACTTTTTTACGCACAAGCATATTATTATTATTATTATTATTATTATTATTATTATTATTATTATTATTATTATTATTATTATTATTATTATTACAGGCGTCCGCGTGTAAGGTTAAAAATTACCGTTTTTCGCGCTACTCTTCAAGCGGCCAGGTCGCCTCAATTAACAATTGAAAAAATAAAATAGACAGTCATACAAAAAAAAAACATGGGACGTCTAAATCGCACGCAATATTTTTTGGCAAAGTTTGCAGATTATTAGCTTATTAGATTAGATTATTAGAAGTATTAGCTATCCTTAGGAAATTTGAACATTACCATTTTTTTTTACTTATGTATTTTTGACTACTCTTCGCGATGAGATCCTGTATTTTTCTTAAATATGCAGTTTTCAAATCACAAAACATAAAAGCAAATTTGGAATTTCCTCCGCTTTTGATCGATAGATCGATTTTTAAGAAATACTGCGTTTAATATTTGATAGAAAGGAATTCAAAATTAAAAAATAGGTGAAACAACTTTTTACTTAAAAATTGTTAGAAACAATCCATAACAGATGTATTTTTCACAAAAGTTTTTTCAGCACTCGATGAGGCTTAAAGATACCATATGAGGGACTAATTTTTAAAAATAATTATTCATTATTGAAATAAATTTCTCCCCCATCCCCCCGTAAAACCGCTCTGTACTCAAATTGATTGTTTTACAGTTTACACGTACAACCATTGATCAAATGTTTATTAAAGTAAATTTAGTTATGCTCATAATTTGGTGACAGTCTGTAATTACTTCCACGTCCAGTGGAAGTATAGTAACGACAAAAAAATTTTTAAAAATTTTTATTGTCCAAATAGGCTTAAAATGTCATGAAACGTCGAAATTTTAAGTTTGAGCGAAAAAAAATTTCTGTCTGTCTGTCTGTCTGTCTGTCGGTCTGTCGGTCTGTCGGTCTGTCGGTCTGTCGGTCTGTCTGTCTGTAACTTTTTTTTGTGCGCACGTTTACTCTGGAACCGTTTAAGATATTGACTTGAAATTTGGTACACATATGTACTTTAACGAGATCTAGAACTAGATTATATTTTCATCTTGTTCCGTCGAAGGGTTGGGGGGTAAATTGGGGTAAATTTGGGTAAATTTGGGGTAAATAGGTCAATCAAGCAGGTAAGAGTCCATAAAATTGGTATTTAGTATATACAAGAGAAGCTAAGGTCTCAAAAAAATTTTTGGCATTAGCCACCCCCATTACAACCCCCACCCCCTTATTAAAGGGGATGAAAAAAAATTGTGATTTAGTGTATGTACAGGAACCAGAAACCTCAAAATATTTTTTTACTTCATCCACCCCCCACTATCACCCCCCTATCACCATCCCCCACCTCACTACCGATGTGGGGTATCGTTTTATGGGTTTTTGGGGTAGAGGATTTCAAATATTATATTATTAAAGTTCCATAAACAATTATTTTCACATACAAAGTTTTTTCGTTGTGAGTGACTTGGATAGAGAATCTGGATGTGGAAGTAGTGATTCCTTGGGCAGCGGTTTTTACATTATTACTGACTACATGAAAACAAGGAGACGATAAAAGTTTGTCATTATTACTATGAGGACCTCAAGAAAAAAAATTACTAGAAAAAAAGGGGCATTGCATGGCATCTACTGGAGTGACGCACTATCGAAACTCGATGATATTTCGATTCTATTCTGGAGAAAGGTAAAAATTTTAATTGTATGTTATTTCGGACAAGGAGCAAATTTTCGGAGTCTTGCATGTGGTCGGAATCTACATAGCTATAGACCTAGTCTGTGCTACTTAACACAATATCCCTGAATTACTTTTGTTGCTTGAGAGATGGCTAAGAAAAAAACATTTTTTAAGAATAATTTAATAAGTATTTTTGTACGATCGTACAAATCCCTTACCGATATTGTTGATAGTAGGTATTTAAAAGTTAATGAAGTCGATTTTTTAGCATTAGAAGTTGTCAGCTATAAAATGACAGGCATTTCATTTTTCAAGTCCAAGGCATTTCCGGGAACATTATACAAATATACAATACGATAAGCAGAGCTAATAATGACTTTATGACTTGCCACATGTTGGGTTGGACCTAAAAGCTACCCGCTATAATGCGTCCACTTTCTCTAAGTTTACTTGGTTAAAAGAACTACCACATTTACAAGTATGTTTTTCTTACTATATAATAAATGAGGCATTAAAAACTAAATTGCTTATGTTGAAGGAACTGCAAAACTGTGCACGCTTCTTCGCTGAATATTAAAAAATAATTTGAGTTTAACAGCCTTTAAAATTTTCTGCCATATTTAACATTGTGGATTAGTATTGATAGCACAGTCGAGGTGGCGGCGGTGCTTTTAAATATTTATACATTTTTGGCTTAAGATGTCAAATATTTGATCCTTATTAAAAGATCAACTGAAAAAACTCTAATAAAAATGAATGAAAATTACGGATGCATTACAATAAATGCAATTTTTTAGCTGCCTTTTTAGCGAAATACGTTTTTTAGTTTTCTATTTCTTTGATTACGACATCTTGCGGTAATGATTCATTGTCTTTAATTCTGTTTCTTAGAATTATTTATAGAAGAGAAAATTTTATAGTGAAATATCCAAAAACCTGCAATATCCTGAAAAGTTTACATTCCGCTCGGATGCAGAACATAAAAAAAAGTGACCATTTTTTCAAAATTTTGAAATTAAGTCAGGAAAAAATAAAAATACAGTTGGATAGACCACTTGTTTCTGAACAAAAATGTCATAATAAAATGTTTCGCTAAAGCCACGGTATTCCTGAAAAAAAAAAAATAGTGAAGTAACTTTGTCACTGCGCGGCCAAGCGCACGGTTAAACGCATAATATGGAACCTTTAAAAATTCTTAGCAGTTCTAACGAATGAAATAAAGCTTTTTTATAGGGTTTCGTTTAGAGCAAGATATAGTGTTTTGTCCTAAGTTTCATGCGCAAACAACTTTATTTTCGAAATAATTAGGCTGCATCTTAGTGAACTAAATACTGAACACCAAAATACGAAATCAATAAGATATTGTTAACTAAAAATTAGAAAAAGTAATGAACACTAACGAATATTTCTCATAATCAATATTTTCTAGGAACAAAGAAGTTGTAATAAGAACGTTTTTTAATTGAAAGCGTTAAACACGTGAGAAATAAAAACAAGAAATAAAAATTTTTCTCGAACAGTTGAAACTTGCTTGAAAAAAACATACATACAATGAGAATCATATAAAAAGTTTAGAAATCATACAAAAATGGATGTTAAAAATTATATTTAAGAAAGAGTATACTTACCCCACAGAATCACTTTTTCAATTGACTGAATCTTTAGATACAAGACAATAATTATATAGTGCTGCTGTCTAAACCACTTAAAAATTCACGAATTAAAAGATACGCGGCACAAAGCAAAATCTTCAATAATAATACCGAAACCACAAAAAACTTTAATGAAAGGATCATTTCTGTTTATTGGACCTCACTTATTCAATGAACTACCTACCTTTAGATCTAAAAATTTTAAATTCCACAAAACTATTTAAAAATAAGTTAAAAAAATAGTTACGTAATATTCCTGAATTAAAGCTACTGGGAATCATAAATTTCAGCAATGTGTAATATAGCTTATTTTCACAGGAAAATTTACCCCCCACGCTTACATATAATACATAAAAGCGCAACAAATAAATAAAAACCGCTGCCCAAGGAATCACTACTTCCACATCCAGATTCTCTATCCAAGTCACTGACAAAGAAAAAACTTTGTATGCGGAAATAATTATTTATGGAACTTTAATAATATAATATTTGAAATCCTCTACCCCAAAAACCTATAAAACGATACCCCACATCGGTAGTGGGGTGGGGGTGGTGATAGGAGGGTGGTAATGGGGGTGGATGAAGTAAAAAAATATTTTGAGGTTTCTGGTTCTTGTACATACACTAAATCACAATTTTTTTTCATCCCCTTTAATAAGAGGGTGGGGGTGGTAATGGAGGTGGCTAATGCCAAAAATGTTTTTGAGACCCTAGCTTCTCTTGTATATACTAAATACCAATTTTATCGACTCTTACCTGCTTGATTTACCCATTTACCCCAAATTTATCCCAATTTACCCCCCAACCCTTCTTCGGTATAACATGAAAATATAATCTAGTTATTAGATCTCATTAAAGTACATACGTGTACCAAATTTCAAGTCAATATCTTAAACGGTTCCAGAGTAAACGTGCGCACAAAAAAAAGTTGCAGACAGAGCGACAGACAGACAGACCGACAAACAGACCGACAGACAGAATTTTTTTTTTTCGCTCAAACTTAAAATGTCGATGTTTCATGACATTTTAAGCCTATTTGAACAATAGAAATTTTTTAAAAAATTTCTGTCGTTACTATACTTCCACTGGATGTGGAAGTAATACGTAGATTTTCCTTGTGCATTTTTTGCATTTTCCTGTTCTAAAATGTTTAAGTTTTAAATATTTATATTTTATATTACATTTTATGTTTATATTTAGATGTACTTAATTATAAACCTATGTATACTTACCACAACTTCTCAAAAATTAATACAAAAAAATGTAATAAATAGATGCTGGGGAGTTGGTATAAGGAAACACAGATAAGATTTGTGTCGTATCATCTCTGCTACTCGTTATATTTCTTAAATTGTCAAAAAAGGCAGTTTTTGGTGGTTTTTATTTATTTACATATTAACAAATTATCCACAAATTTTCTTATTCGAAATTTTGTAGCAGAAAATAGCAGAAAATTCCAGTGTCGAAAAATAAATTTTTTTTTTTTAATCCAAAACTGCTCATAGCACTTGCTAGTGCTTGCGGTGCTTTTTCTATTTTGTGATTAGTTTTTGATAGGATTTTGCGATCAACTTTATTATTTTCGCAATAATTAGACTGCGTATCTTAGTGAACCAAGTACTGTACATCATAATACGAAATCAATAAGATATTGTTCATTAAAAATTAGAAACGTTAATGAATATGAACGAATACTTCTCATAATTTTTTAGTAAAAAAACAAGTTGTAATAAGAAAATGTTGCAATTGAAAACGTTAACCATGTGAGAACTAAAAACAAGTAAAAATTGAGATTTCTCTCAGACATTTGACACGCTGTGTTAAAAAATGCGGATAGCAACAGAAAAATTTAGACCCTTTCTACATCTTATCGCCGAGTATTTATGACCTGGCAAATATAGGTACGTTCTTTGTAAGGCAGTCAAACTAAAGCACACAAAATCTGAGAATTGTCCGGGAGGGCATTTTGTATTTATCGTAGTTAGAGAATCTAGAAAAGTGTACTGCTAAGTTTTGCAATTACGGTGAGGTCGGAATCATGTCTATTTAAGTCATAAAATGTTTTTCTAAAATATCTCTGGGCGAGTACGATTGAGTTACTTAAGAAAGAACCCTTGAAGAATTATGCCATTAAATATGATAGATATTTGCTTTTAAAAAGTATTTTAAGGTGACAAAGAGAAAAAATATTAACATTTTTTTAAAGTGGTCGCAAAAACATGTATTTTTAACCATTATAATATAGTTCCTAAAAATAAAAACTTTTGCCTATGTAAAGAGTTTATGAAATTATAATTGAAATTCGAACTGGTTGTTTTTAAAATATTTAAACTTTCATTTTTATACAGTTAAAAATTGTTAGAATCATATTAAAAAGTTGTTAAATCCTTGTTTATATTTCGGGGGCCACTTATTAGTCGGATGCACTGAGCGGAGCGCTCAATTATTTGAATCTCTCACTCCTATTATGGAATAGTATATATATCCTCACGCTTTATTACTTCCACATCCAGTGGAAGTATAGTAACGGCAATTATTTTTTTAAAATGTTTATTGTTCAAATAGGCTTAGAATGTCATGAAACGTCGAGATTTTAAGTTTGAGCGAAAAAAATTTTCTGTCTGTCTGTCGGTCTGTCTGTAACTTTTTTGTGCGCACGTTTTCTCTGGAACCGTTTGAGATATTGACTTGAAATTTGGTACACATATGTACTTTAACAGAACTAGATTATATTTTTATCTTGTTCCGTCGAAGGGATAGAATTTGGGGTAAATAGCTAAATCAAGCAGGTAAGAATCCATAAAATTAGTATTTGGTATATACAAGAAAAGCTAAGGTCTCAAAATTTTGGCTTTAGCCACCTCCATTACCACCCCCATTATTAAAGAGGATGAAAAAAAAAGTGATTTATTGTATGTACAAGAACCAGAAACCTCAAAATATTTTTTTACTTCGTCCACTCCCACTACCATACCCTGTCACCACCCCCACGCCACTACCGATGTGGGGTATCGTTTTATGGGTTTTTGGGGTAGAAGATTTCAAATATTATATTATTAAAGTTCCATAAACAATTATTTCCACATACACATTCGTTGTAAGTGACTTTGATAGAAAATCTGGATGTGGAAGTAGTGATTCCTTGGGCAGCGGTTGTTTGTTAAGCGGATGCATCTTTTGCTTCTTTCGAGCTGTTTTGGGGTTATTATTTATTTCAAATTTGTTAGTTTTGCTTACACATTTTTACATGTTTAACGGATTAATACATTTCTTAAGGCAGATATATAGCTACGATCCAAAGGTAACATTCTTAACATTCGTGGCAAAAGTTTATCTAAAATGAGTCGAAAGAACATTGGGTTGGTTGAAATTTATCATAATATTTTGTATAATGTCTGGTGATAATGATAATTGTTTGATCTGTGGAAAACCATTGAGTGACGGTACAAAAGTCATTTCTGTTAAAGAAATAAAAAGTAAGAAAAATGTAGATGAAAGTTGATAGACTGATTGATTGATTTATCAGCGTGCGGTAGGCATTGCTGCCACTTCCAAGTTATACAGCTGGGCCTGCTACGTCCACGCTGGGTTGGACTAAGGTCATGCTTGTTGCCAGCAGCGAGAACCACATGGCGCATGGTAAAGGAATGTGGGATGAGAGGTCTACGTATTTGTGAGATGCGTGACCGCATTGAGTGTTTAAGCTCCCTTTTTTGTGTTTTTGGTTCTGAACTTCTGTCTCTTCTGAGTCTTCTAGTGAAATATATGTTGTGTCTTGATATGGAGTGTTTATACTCCTCTTTTTGTCTGCTTCTACAAATCCTCCTCTTCTTCTTCTTCTGACTCCTCCATTTCTGATTCTGGTAGAGCATGTACCGCTGCGATTTCCTTGTGGAATTCATTTTTCTCCTCGCTTTTCTTTTCCAGTTACCTCTGCCCCCGCGTTTTAACGCTCCTGACCCGCTCCCCCGCTTCTCTGCCTACTAGAATGTGATCTGATCTTTCGTTCCTAGATTCAGTATTCGGTCCATTTTTCTTGTGTGTAGACACCATTTCCTTGGGAAAAACCATATGAACATTTCCAGCCTTGCTCCGGTGATTAGTTCTGATGGTTGCTTCTTTGTCCTTTTGGCTCTACAGTGCATCAATTCATTGTTTATTTTGCCTGTTCCAGGTGCAGTATTCCTTCTTGCTCTGCCGTGATTTCTAACAGTTATTCCTTGGATGGTGGCTTGTTGTTCTTGTATTAATTTGATTCATTCATTTTTTGCTTTCTCTTCTTCCTCCAGTTTAAGAATTAAATTACAAAAAAATAAAAATTTTGCAATTATATAAAAATATTTCTTCAAAAAAACTACTTACAAATATTTTTAATAAAGTTCCTAGTTTCCATAATATTATTTTGTTTATTAATAATGCAAATTATTTCTATTTTTAAAAACCGCTGCCCAAGGAATCACTACTTCCACACCCAGATTTTCTACCCAAGTCTTTCACAACGAACAAAAAAATGTATATGTAAATAACAGCCACAAAAAAAAATTGGCCTGGGTACTACACTAGTATATTCCCTTGCATTTTTACGCGTCGAATCCGAATTGGAGGTCAGAATTGGTCGATTGGCTCATATATTTAACATAACCTCAAAGAATATATAATTGTGAGCGCCAAAAAAGTTACAAGACCAACAGCCAGACCGACGTTTCATGACATTTTAAGCCTAATTGTACAATGAAAATTTTCCAAATTTTTTTGCGCTAGTATACTTCCACAGGATGTGGAAGTAATATGCAGAAAATGGCATGACAAAGATATAAAAATCATTGTGCTGTGGATTACACGATTGAAGTAAAGCTTCTTCTGCGCATCCATACTACTCGAGGTAACCCACTGAGTATCCAGTTTACTCAATAAAACTCACTGAGCATCCATACTACTTAATGTAACCTACTGCGCAGCCGTAGTACTCGAGAAATGCCATTGCGCATCTAAAATACTCGAGGAAACCTACTGCGCAATCATACTACTCGAGGTAACCCACTTATCATAGAATCAAGAAAATAATAGAAGATCTATAAACACCGTACAGGTTGCATGGTATTCTAATTTGAAATCGTAGAAGCTACACACATACACGATGACGCTACCTCCTCATCTATCCTTGAAACGTTGGTGTCAATTTAGCAACCTGCTAAAATGAAGGCACGCTTATGTTCGTTTGTTCATAGGACTCGAATTACAATGCAACCTGTAGGGTGTTTATAAATCTTAAAATTCCACACCTAGATTTTCTATCCCAGTCTCTCACAACGAAAAAAATTTTGATACTATACTAAAAACATTTTTTTTCTTTTATTTAAAAGCAACAACTTTTAAATTTTAAAAGCGCTAGCACATCTGTAAATCTGCTGTAACATGAAAAGTATTTTCCAGAGTCCACAGATAACGTGTGGTTTTTTTCAGGTTTTTAAATTGCATTTTTTAAAAAGTCTTAAGGTTATACTTGTTTTTTAATTAAAAACCATTAATTATATAATAGAATTTTATGCTCTACCATAAGAGTAGCTAGATACAGTGCTTTACCTTATCTTGTTTAGTTTTCAAAATATTGACGAAAAAGTGTATTTTGTTGCTATTATTACTTCCACATCCAGTGTAACGACAAAAAATTTTTTAAAAATTTTTATTGTTCAAAAAGGCTTAGAATGTCATGAAACGTCGAGATTTTAAGTTGTCTGTAACTTTTTTTGTGCACACGTTTACTCTGGAACCGTTCAAGATATTGACTTGAAATTTGATACACATATGTACTTTAACGAGATCTGGAACTAGATTATATTTTCATCTTCTTCCGCCGAAGGGTTGGGTGGTAAATTGGGGTAAATTTAGGGTAAATAGCTAAATCAAGCAGGGACGAGTCCAGAAAATTGGTATTTAGTATATGCAAGAGAAGCTAAGGTCTCAAAAAAATTTTTGGCATTAGCCACCCCCATTACCACCCCCACCCCATTATTAAAGGGGATGAAAAAAAATTGTGATTTAGTGTGTGTACAAGAACCAGAAACCAAAAAATATTTTTTTACTTCATCCACCCCCACTACCACCCCCCTATCACCACCCCCACCCCACTACCGATGTGGGGTATCGTTTTATAGGTTTTTGGAGTAGAAGAGTTCAAATATTATATTATTAAAGTTCCATGAGCAATTATTTCCACATACAAAATTTTTTCGTTGTGAGTGACTTGGATAGAAAATCTGGATGTGGAAGTAGTGATTCCTTGGGCAGCGGTTTTTTTACTAATTTTTTTTAACTCGAAAAAAAGGGGGGTACATGCCTCAATCACTCAGAATAAGAATGGTACTCTAAAAGCATTCAATTTTCATGACGCTGACTTGTAAAGGCTAATTAATATCAGCCATAAATATTATAAATGCTTGCACTAATAACAATCAGTACAATTGAAAGTATCACAGAGGAAAATATTGGGGTTAACTACCTATTGGTTTTTACAAATTAAAATTAAAATTACATTCACAAAATTTAACGGAATAGCGAAATTTAATATTAGATGGGATGATATTGAAGATGATACATATAGTAAAAGCCTACATAATATATCCACACTTTATCGATTTAAACATCTTATTACACAACCTACAAAAATAACAGATAAGATGCTTCGTTAATTGATCTTGTATCCAGGCCCCCCCACAAGTAGGTACCGCGGTACTCGGGCCCGGCCACTGTATGGGCCCGGTTAGACCAGTAAACGCAATATTCGCTCATTAATTATGAGACCTGGACAAATTTTTTTTCAAATTTCTTCCTCCCGCTCATCAAGTTATTAAGCGCGGGGGCCAGTCAGAGATCTTGACAACAATTCTTTTGTTAAATTTCTCTCCCCTGCTCATCAATTATTAGGCGCGGGGCCCCGCCAGTGAATTTGCGTCAGGTCCGACGTAATCTTCATAAGCTGCCCCTATAGGGTTGAGTACAACCACCCCCAAATTTAAAGGACACAAAACAAGAGAAAACGTAAAATCCAACAGAATTTCAATTTTGCGTAGTACTCTAAAATAGAACTAGAAACTTACGTACCACCAACGTCCTACAGTGTCGACCATCAGATGGTCTGAAAACTACCCCCCATGTAAGATTTATCCATAGAAAGTTACAGTGACTTCTATAAAAATTCGCAACACCTGCGTTGTGGAAGTGAGAAGAAACTAGACTATGTTCGAGGCTGTGCTTGAAAACAACCCCCATGGGGTTGCGAGATGCCACCCCTATACCCGTAGGATTTTTGCCAATCATAGCATCCATAAAAATGTAAATCCGGTTAGGTTCTCTCTTTTTTCCAGCATCCTACGAATATAGGGATGGCATCTCCAACCCCGTGGGGGTGGTTTTCAAGCATAGTGTCGAACATAGTCTAGTTTCGTCTCACATTCACAACTCAGGTGTTTCGAATTTTTATAGAAGTCACTGTAACTTTCTATGGATAAATCTTACATGGGGGGTAGTTTTCACACCATCTGAGGGTCGACACTGTAGGACGTTGATGTTACGTAAGTTTCTAGTTCTATTTTAGAGTACTACGCAAAATAGAAATCCTGTTGGATTTTACGTTTTCTCTTGTTTCGTGTCCTTTAAACTTAAAGGTGGTTGTTCTCAACTCTATAGGGGCAGCTTATGAAGATTGCGTCGGACCTGATGCAGTTTTTTTATCACTTTATCAAAACTTAGACATTTCGAGCTTTTTTAGCAGTCATTACTGTTTTGGACCGATTTTTTTATAAATGAGGGCTAGTTTTCACTGGTAGCATATCTATTGTATGTACGCTACTGTTTAACCTTAATTTGTATAATTCGATCGATTAAGTTGTAACAACTATTTTCGTAGCTTAATATTCTTTTTACCCCAGTTCAGGGGTGTTTTTTGGTTCTAGCTAACGATTTTGGGGGAGTACGATTTTTTTTGACCTCGGATTCGGATTCAGCGACCGAAAATACATAGGGATACATGGGTCTGGTTCGCTGGTCTGAACTTTTATTTTTTTTTGTGGGGCTGTGTTATTTTAGCTAAAAATGAATTTATGCAATACTTTATAGACTCACTATATATTATTTGGCGATATTAATATTAACTTACACTCTGAAATAGATTGTGCACAGATATACAATTGTTTCTGTGGATTAGGGTGGTCCTTATTTTTCGACTCCAAAAATCGATTCTTTATTAAATACATATAAAACAATACCCTGACTGGCTGACTGACTCAAATCGCTGACGCTGGGTCTAGAAACTTCAAATATTGCTTAGAGGTTCCTTGAATGACGTAGGCAACCACTAAGAAGGGATTTTTCGAAATTCTACCTCTAAGAGGGTGAAAAAGGGATCGATAGACTTTTTCGGAAACGGTTAGATCTAGATGCGTGAAATACAGAAATATTTTTTTGTATATCAGGCATAAATGGAATAGGGAATAACTATTGGATACATGTAAGACGAAATTTCGATTTTCATTTTAAAGGGGTGGTAGATGGTTTAAAGCTAACCCGTGTTTTTGAAATCGCGTAAGTCAGAAACGTGATTATTCGAGCGATGGACTCTTCTGAAGAAATAAGAAGACGTATTAGATGGTTTCCAAAAAGGGACCCCCGAAAGGGTGAACGGGGAGGGGAAGGTTTTTAAGCTTTTCGGAAACGGTTAGACCTAGAAGCGTGAAATTTGGCAGAAATACTCTTTATTGGAATGTATTAGACACGAGTAAGACGAAATTTCTATTTTAACTTTTTGAAAGGGTGAACGGGGGTGGGTGGAAGATGATCTATAGGGTACCCGTATCTCTAAAATCGCGTAAGTCAGAAACGCTATATTCCAGCGACGGGCTCTTCTGGGTAAATAAGGAGACACGTATTCGACGGTTTTCAAAAAGAGACCCCCCCCCCCAGCGGGTGAACATGGAGAGGGATGTGTTTAAGAATTAAATTTGACACATACCCACCCATGTGCTCTATTGTCGATTAGATTAATTATTTTTTTCATTTAATTCGCTCAAAAATAGACAAATTGCGATGCGCATTGGGTTTCTCCGAGTACTAAGGATGCTGCGCAGTGGATTTCCCCGAGAACTAAGGATGCGCAGTGGGCTTTTTCGAGTGCTATGGATGTGCAGTGGGTTTCCTCGAGTACTATAAGTAGATGCGGAGTGGGTTTCCTCGGCTAATATGGATGCGCAGTGGGTTTCTCCGAGTACTAAGGATTCGCAGTGGATTTTCCCGAGCACTTTGGATGCGCAGCGGGTTTCCTCGAGCACTTTGGATGCGCTGTGGATTTCCTTGAGCACTCTGGATGCGCAGTGGGTTCCCTCGCGTAATATGGATGCGTAATGGGTTTCCTCCAGTACTATGGATGCGCGATGGGTTTCCCCGAGTACTGTGGATGCGCAATGGGTTTCCTTAAATGCAGTGGATGTGCAGTGGGTTAGAATGTCAATGTTCTTAATTCCACACGGACGAAGTCGCGGGCATCAGCTAGTTAGATAATAAGAATGTAAAAGTTCGAAATTTGAATAATTCTATATAAAAATCAAGTAAGTCGGAAGCTCAAACTATTATTATTCACTATCAATCATCATTACGATAATCTGTCCGAAGTAGTAGGGGAATTGTGGCATTTCAGTCTCATCCCAAACAACAGGTATGAGCTCTGGTAGTCTATCTTTATTAGCAGTTTTTAGAGCTGTTCTAAATAAGAACGCTCCTTTGTTTCCATTTTCAGGTATCGTAATCCTTTTTGCTAGTTGGGTCGTTACTTCTAAGTGTTGGAATAACTGTATTCAGTGTTATTCTGTCTTACAGACATCTTGGGTGTAGTCCTCGACACAAATTCATATTTTTCCTGGTTTCTTTTTCTAGCGTCGGTATCATTTATCGTCCATCGAAGGACACGAAATGAGCACGAGTAAACCGGAATAACCAGCACATTTGTGGTAGACATTTTGTTTTCCAGAGAGTTGCGACTTTCATACGCGTCTAACTAGCGTTTTGTATCTATTACGGAGAATCTCTTTTACTAAAGTTGTGGCCTGAAGCCCTCTTTATGAGACACCCATGAATTTATAGGATTCAGTCTCACTAGGATGTTTTATAATACTGCTTTCCACCAGTTGGGCGTCTTCACTTACACCGTTCGATTTTCCTCTGGGTATATGAAAAACGGCGGTGAGCTTTCTCCAACCCAAGGTCATTGCGATCGATAATGATGATATATTGATATGGTCTCTAGGGATAGTTGTAGATCCTTTTTACTGATTGCGTATAACTTAAGATCACCTATACAGGAGAGGTGAGTGATTTTATCTTCTCTTCTATTAGGCGATCCGGATTTATAACATCTCTCTTTCTAAACTCAATTAAGAGAGTTAATAGTGTGATGCAGAATAATAAGAGAACTTAAAAAGCCTCCTGGAAAAATTCCTCTTCTGTAGTTCACACAATCTGCAGATACCATTTTTTTCCAGATGGTGCAGAAAAGTTCTTTTCCAGAGTGAAAATAACTCTACAATGCATCTAAGTATGTTAGGATGGATTTTTAGGCCTCTCATCGACGATATATTAGAGCATGAGAGGTAGTATCAAATGCCTTAGCATAATCCACAAAAGCAACAGAAAGATTAGGCTTGTAGTAAATGGCATCCCGGTCTGCAAGAAAGTTGTCTTTGTAACCTCTTACTTCCCTCTTTGCACCTCTGTGTTCATATTTACGTCCTAAAGAGAGCCTATTGATTATACTAGTAAAGATCTTGTTCATCGTGTTGAGACAAATGATAGGTCTGTCGTTCTTTGACACAGACAAGACAAGTCACCATCTTTTGGGATCGAAACTGTTCGACAAGCCATTGTGGAGTCTGCACGGTACTATTAAAAATTAGGTAAATCCTCTAGCATGGACATATTGTTCGTCGATGCCAGATGCGGAGAAATTTCATTGACATTTAACGCACTGCCAGTATCTTCTACAGTTACAGGGCAGCAGTTCTCATCCAGTCTTAACTGTTGGTCACAATATTTGTCAAAGGAATCTAAAATTGTAGTATCCTGCACCATAGCAGCATTCCCGTATATTTCCTTCCAAAATATTATTCCGCGTTTGGTGAATTTAACGGTAGAATTTATCTTCCTCTGTAGAGCACTAATGGAACTGAGGTGTTATTTTCTTCGATAAATCTCTTAGGTCGAATGATTTTCTTGCCTAGCGCGCAGAGAAAAGATATCCCTAATTTCCACCTAAGCATTTTAGGTTCAAGATTCAATACATGATGGCGAGCGCGTAGCACGGTTGTTGAATTCCATTTGTCTGACGTTGGGAAAAGAGTATTTCCAATAAATCTGGCATTGCTCATTCCACACAACTAACTCAATATCCTCCGGGGCATCTGACAGCACAGGTGTCTCATCTGTCCCATACGTGCACCATAAATGATAGTACAGCACTCGTAAAACTCGCAGTCCACATCGGCGCAGCTCGCTCTGCCACTATCCCAAAGGAGTGGAGATATATCGTTGATGATCGACATGTTTCTTGCAGATGCCTTCGTCTCTGACAGTTGTAAAGTTTTTTACTATTTACACTTTTTGACCGGAGGTGCTCAACACCCAAATACTTGTACGATTCTCTGGCATATAAGTGGCACAAGATACTTCCTTCTGCAAGCTCTGTCCCCTTCGCATCCGTTGCATCTTGCTCTCCTAAGATGAACCAATGCACGTTTGTCCAATCCGAGGTCCAATTCGAAGTTTTGAGAGATTAGTCCCTCTTGCCAGAAGTATATAGAGTTTAAGGCCATCTATCTAAAATAAATGAGTCACCATATATGCCTTCAATCTCCAGGGCCTATCACTATCATTATTATTGCCATTAGCATTAGCTTTTGCATTACAATATCGCTATAATTATCATTGTCACGAAGTATTAGGGGCATCTTAGTCCTTCAATCTCATCCCAACAATTGCGATACGAGACAGTGACTCAGCGCGGTGTTGGCACTTCGTGCCACCCCAAAACAGGAGTGAGCTGCGTTTTGCATTTTTGTCACCATCGTTGTGGAAGATCTACAGACGGGAATAATGTTCAGTTCTTTAAAACAAAAGATGGTTTGACATCAACGAGACTATCAATTATCAAGATCGCCAATTTAATTTCAACCTCAATACATTTTACTAAATTTGAACAGCAACACTCTCGCTGTCATTATTATTATTATTTTTATTATTATTCGTTGCCGATGTTTTTAAATAATTAATCATGAATTGTTGAAAATTGAAAAGCTGCACTAATGTTGGTGGCAGTTAAATATAATTATAAAAGTATACCTGCGATTATGCACATTTAAATTTTGTATGCCACAGTTAGTGCTCAATGTATCATTAATACACAAGTGTGTAACAATTACGCCGCATTTAAGGCAGTACCTACCAAAAATACACTCCAACAGAGGGCGCTGAAATCAGTAATTTATAGATGCGCCACAGTTAATCAGAACTTAGTAATTTTACTCAACGGGAATTTTACATTAATTATGGCATAATATTTGTAAAAATTAAGATTTCAACATGGGGGTATATTTTACGGAATGAGGACCCGTTTTTTATTGGTTAGAAATTGTGGCGTACGGAAAAATACGCCACAATTCGTGAATACGCCACAACCAGCTCATATTCATGCACAAATCGCCACAGTTAATGCAATGCCTACACACACACACACACACACCTATACATGTCTCCATATAATTATTGGGACACACAGATAAACACCGACTATCGGGGTCTTTGAAGCTGCATACGGCAACGAGTAGAGAACGCTGAGCTCATTACGTCCCTATAATTCATTTTTCGATACACACCGTAGAACTCTTTTTAGGGAGGTGTATAGAATGTCCCGAATATTATGTTTGAGGTTCATTTTGTGTTAAGACCCGCTAAATTTATACACTTTCATGTGTAGGTCCCGATTATCCTGTAGCACGTAGAACGTGTGTGAAGACCCGATAAGTTGTTTAATAATAGCATGTCCCGAATATCGTGTCTGAGGCCAATTCTGTGTGAAGACCCCATAATTGATACACACTAATTGTGTGTACAGACCCGATTATTTGATTTGATGCACGACGTGTGTGAGAACCCGACGAGTTGGTAAATCGTGGGTTATGTACCGATTATTGGGTTTTATGATTATTCCGTGTAGCGACCCGATAAATTGATATACACTTGTGTTTACAGTACCGTCTATTCGGTTTAAAGTACAACTTATTAAATAATCGCAAATGTAAGATTAACTTCGCTTTTAGTAAAGACATATGTACGTACGAGGTCTCGGTAAATTGGTAAACAACAAGATGGCCGAATATAATGTTCATTTTGTGGAAGACCTGATAAATAAAAAACACTTGCTTGTGTAGCTCTGACAATTCAGTACACTGGCAAATTGTTAAATAATAGCATGTCCCCAATATTATGTTTGTGAAGGCCCGATAACTGATACATTAATTGTGTGTACATACCAGATTATTTAATTTGAAGTATAACGTGTGAGGGAACCCGACAAGTTGGTAAATAATGGATTATGTCTCGATTATTGTGTTTTAAGATCATTCCGTGCGATGACCCGATAAATTGATACATACTTGTTTATAACGTACCGTCTATTCGGTTTGAGGTACACTGTATTAAAGAATCATATGTGTAACTTCGCGCTTAGTAAAAACTTATTATTATTATGTTTAAGGCCTCGACAAATTGGTAAATGCCAAGATATCCGAATATGATTTTTGGTTCATTTTATGTAAGATGATAATCTGATACATTTGTGTTTGTAGTTCTGACAATTTAGTTTTAGCTATGCCGTGTACAAAGAGCCGACTAATTGGTTAATAAACAAGTAAGTAATATTTATTTAGTCAATTATATTCCAAGTAATTTTATCCATAAATGTATTAAGGCCGATAAATGCGTTTTGGGAGAAATTTCGGCCAATAATAATTGATAATATGTATAAATTACAAAAAAAAATTATTTGAGTTATAAGTATGTACGCCTACTTACACTATTAACATTGCAACACCTCAACAATTCCATTTTTTTAACATATCCACATATCCAAGCGAAAATACTGGGTTAACTCCGTCAAATTTGATAAAGTTTAGGTGAAGTGTAGCTCAAAAATTCCGCGTAAATCGATATTATCACAACAAAAAACAAAGTTGATATAGAATTAATATTTGAAAATAACTAATACAGAGTTATTTAGTGATAAAACCGACCGGTGCTGTGTATAAAGAAACGAAAAGAGTGTAGGACGCAACACAGGCAAAGAGCTAAGTACCCTCTTCATTTTTAAGTACCTATTAATTTAAACTTTGCCAGTCAAGTTTATTTATATCTTAATGAAAAGTCGACATCTGTCAACAAAATGGCGGGGCAATAGATTATTAAAGTATGGCCATAATATCCCTGTGTAAACCTTTAAGTAAATTATTTTTAGTCATTATAAAAATAATTTAAATTGTACCCGAAATAACCAATAATGTATTGTTCGTAAAGTATGGTCATGGTCAATACCGGCGCGGTAGCTCAATCGGTTAAGGCGTATTGAGTGGCGAATATGCTGATCGACTAACTACCGCGCTCTGGGTTCGACCTCCAGCCCCAGTATTGACAACACCGGTGGGTGTGGAGTGGATGTATGTCTGCGTTTTTCCAAATGTGTATCCCCCTTCCGCACAGTCTTGGTTTTGGGGGTTGTCTACTATCTGTGGTGTGTTTATATTTATGTTTATTTAAATTTCTTATGTTAACCTTCAAATAATTCTTTTTTCATAATAATTAAAAATACTCAAACGAATTTAATATAAACTAAACCCATAATAATCAAATGCATTACTTTTAAAGAATGGTCATAATATTTTTTTAAGTAAATTATCAAGTGTGGTTTTTCAGGTCAAAATTACGCTCATTATTAAGTGAAAAATTTTACATAAAGTGGTACGTATTATCATAACAACGATTAAGTAATCTAGCCAATATTTAATTAACATGGGTGATTAAATCGCTCAGTGCAAAGAAGTGAAAAACGAGGTGACAAAGACCGTTGTTAAGTGAAAAATTCTAGATAGAGTGGTACATATCAGCATAATAGCAATTAAGTGATATAGTTAATATTTAATTAATTAAATTTCTCAGTGCAAAGAAGTGAAAACTGGGAGACCCCCACTCATGTACCATGCGTCATGTGGCTCTCGCTACTGATAACAAGCATGATCATAATCTAACCCAGCGTGGACGTGGCAGGTCCAGCTGTACAACCCTGGAAGTGTTTATATAATTTTTAATACTAAGGTTCTAAAAAGAGGTAAATAGCTCACTGGCTTACCGAATTTATCCAATAATACACTTATTTATTTAATTTTCATGAAAAACCGCTGCATGCTACGAAATCACACAACAACTTCTTTTGTTCCAAATGGAATGTAGATTTCAAAAATAGCGTCATTTTTATGTACCTATCTACTAACGATGTTTATTTAAATAAAAAGTGGTGTGCCTCATTTCTACACCACTGGTTTCAGGAAAATTTAAAATTCTAGCAGTAAGTAGAAATACTCTCAGGTGAAGTGGTTCAGAGAAAATTTAATTTAATTTTCTCTATTAGTAAAAGTTTAAAACATACTGAAGACTATTTTAGGACGGAACCATCAGAATTGAAGCCAAGGAGCTCCAGGAGGTTGCTCGATACCCCCTTGGAAAATTTGAGCACCGTGCCACAGACAAAAGAAAGGAAAAAAGTTAAAAAGTAGTGTTATTGGTCTCCCCTGAAATCCCATCAGCACCTTCAACATATAGGAGTGAGTGATAATCCAGAATGCAGGATCTGTGGTGAGGATGAGGAAACTCCTCAAGATATACTATATGAATGCCCAGCCATGGAGACTGAAAGGCTTTCAGACTTCAGAGAACCATTCGTGACCCCGGAAGAAAATCTATGAGATACAATAAGATTAAGCTTCAGTACGACGGATTTTCAGCACTGCAACCCATAAGGAAAAAAAACCTACATTTTTTTTCCGGCTACAGACGTGAAGTACCAAACCTAATTCTAAAATTTTAACATCTTTGGTCACCCTGTATAGGAAATCGTAATCTTGAAAATGGCCAAGAACTTTTCAGAGTAAGCAGAAGTTTTTATGATAATTTCTTATCAAAAAACCCAAAATAAATAAAGTATAATTAAGCCCATCCGTGGACACACTGTATATTAGATGAGTTTATTACAATATTTATTGTTATTTTGTTAAAAGTAATGTTATTCTATTAAACTTAAATTGGTTATTTTACTCAGAGACCAAAAATAGTACCTATTTAAAATTCTGCTCTATAATCTTACTACATTATGCATTACTATATTACGATCTCAATAAACTGAATTTTTGAAAACCATAGCATGTAGGGTCTTCACATAAAATAAACCTTAAACATAATATTCTGGTATACCATTACCAATGGCACATGTTATACTTCAAATCTAATAGCCTGTATACACAAGCGTGATCAATTTATCGGGCCTTCACGCAGAATGAAAATTAAATATAATGATTGGGACATAAGAACTGTTTACCTATTAAACGAGGTCTCATACACGTTGTACTTAAATTTTAATAATTGGAAATGTATACAAAAGTCAGAATCACTTATGGGGTCTTTATTCATTATGAACTTTAAACAGAATATTAGGGACATAGCTTTTTTGAAAATAGTATTTAATTGTGAAAATGACATAAAAAAATCCCTTATAATGCAAACCATTTGTTACACACTGTAGTCAGAAAATCTGCTTGCCTCAATATTTCCTGAAATATTTGGAACAGCGAATTGAAATTTTTAAGCGTTATTATAGGTTTACTACCCCATTTTTAAATGGATATGACTGGAACTTTAGTACTTATAGGACACGATACGCCTATTTTAAATTCTGCTTGGAAATATATTTTCAAATTTAGAATGCTGCGGTGACTACTACATTACTAGAAAAATAATAAAGTAACTGATTGTAATAGTTAATCGTATATTTTCAAAAATTCGTTGAACACTTATTAGTTCGAATTTCGAAAAATGTTAATATCAAGTTGTTTTGGATCGATGTGCCCATTGTGAAGAGAAGAATCGAAAATATTTTTATTCTTTATTTCTTTAATTTTTTTTAATATTTGATTACAAATAACTGTTCTTCCTAATAACATTCTTCTTTCTATAAATCACCGCTGGTATGTGTAGAGGGGACGCAGTTGATTTTTTTTACAAATCGTCCAACGTTAAAAATAAATACATTGTCCGTGTTTAGCTGCCTTACATAAGAATCCAATTAATATCTCATGTCAAATCCCAAAAAAATATAAATTAATATGTATGAACCTTGTCAATTAAAAAGTATATTACTTATATCACATGTAGTTAAAACATCTTATTTTTAACATTTTTTAAAAAATCGGTAAAAGCATTTACCCAAAACTTCCTTCATTAAAAATGCACAGTTTGCATCCTTTTGTCATTAATTATTTTTTCTGTTGTATGACGACCCTGTATACTTTTTTTAATTAAAAATATATCAAGTTTTCTTCCTGACACGTGACAACTACATTCCAAATATTATATTCCTCTGCCGTTTAGCTATTTTTAGAGTGACCTCCCTGTATACATTTCATTAAAAGAAAGTTAGATTTCTTCCTCGGTAATTCTAATAATTCTATCAACTATAGTCCAAATATTTAATCCACCATAATTATGGTTCCTTGTGACTACCTTGTATATTTTTCATATTTTTCGAAATAATATACGTCACATTTGTCATAATTTTTTTAGGGTAATTACCCTGTAAATTTTTCATATTTTAAACCTTGACAGTTGTGTTAACTGCATGTCCAATATTATCAGTCACTGCCGCATTTTTTCATTATTTTTGTTGGGGTGACCACCCTGTATTTATTTTTTAAATATATTTCTTCCTTGACAGTTGTACTAACTACATGTCAATTATTACCATCTTATATTTTTCCTTAATTATATTTTTTATGGACATTTTTCAATGGAACTGTAACCCAGTTCCTCGTCGGTGGTAGCGTCAACTACCTACCAAATATTATCCTTCTCCGTTTAGTGGTTTTGTAGATATAGCATCAACAGGCGCCAGATCGACAGACGGACGGAATTAAACGGCTTTAATTTTCTAATAATCTACGTACTTTGAAAGAATTGAAGAATTTGAAGAATTGAGAAATCTCGAAGGGTGATTTTTTCAGAAATACAATACTTCCTTTCGGTAAGCGAGGGAATTAAAATAATTATAAAATTAGAAATTATACGCCTGAGTAGGCTGTTTGAAATTAAAATAAGATATATTTATTTCTATTATAATTTAGGGAGCTCCTTTTATACTCAAAACGTAAACTGTAAATGTTTGATTTTCACTTCAAAACTCGTAACATTAATTACTGGTACTCTGCAGTTTCTGTTTCACTCACTCCTGAAGTCAGACTATAAAAATCGTAAAATATCATTTATAAATACGTAAATAAATCTACCAACTTGTCGGGGAATCACACACGGTTAAAACTTCCATTGCTAACCGAGGGTGGCGCTAGCCGTCGACTACGAAAGAAGACCCGCTACTTATTTGAAAACAAGAAAAAAAATACACATGTGCACAATGTATACTTATTGGGTCATTACAAAATTTTATGCTCTGAAGGTCATTCGGTACCTAAAAAGCCCAATGAACATATTTTTATGCTGTCGGGTCCTGTGTATGGCCCGATAAATCGCGCAGACCCGATAATTAAAGTCCAGGCATGTGGTGCATCCCCCTAATTATGTGACGACATAAGCACACACACACACACACACATACACACACACACACACACACACACACACACACACACACACAGATAATTAAAGCTTATGAAAGTTTAGTGTTACATACTCCAGCCTCCAATAGAGGGAGCTGTTACACATGTCGCTAATTCATATCTAATCTAATGTGACCTAAGAAACTAGCGTGGGCTTGTTAAATTGAAAGTAAAGCAGTCTCTTTTACTGCTAACTTATTAACTGCGTTTAGGCTAGAACGCTAGAGGAAACAAGGACTTTTGCAGTATTTAGTGTTTATCACTATATTACTATTGATATTTGCAGTATTAATAGTAAGTATAAGTAAATCATATTTACCTACCTATGTAAGTTTATGGGATTTGGCATTAAAAATATATTTCAAATACACAATAGAGTTGGGCGATTCGACTCTTTTTAAGGATTCGTACCAAATGAATCCGTATCAAGAAAAGATTCGTATCGAGAGATTCGTACGATTCGTACCACTTCGTATCACTGATTCCATGATACTAAACAGTATCATGTACTGATTCGTACCATTCGTACTATTCGTATGTTTCATACCACTGATTCCATGATACGAAACAGTATCATGTACTGATTCGTACCATTCGTAATATTCGTAAACACATTTCCACTCCACAGTGTTCAGCTTAGATTATAGAATATTATGTGATGTTAGTTAGGACCAAAGTATTATAATGTTATATTAACCATACAGTGTAAACTTTTAGGGCTTCGAGCACCTTCTATTTCATTAATGATTTCGTCGTCGTCATTAGACATCAGTAAAAAGATAGATAGCGTTTATTTAACCATATTATATACATATCTGTATCATATTACGTATAAAAACAGAAATTTTTTTCAATTATGAGATTATGAGTATTTTAAAATCTGAAATCTCCAGTTTAAACGCGCGGTCCCCATCCACGTTTGAAGTTTAACCTTATACAGCTGGTAGTATCGCATCGCAATACCGGTACCGAAATTCCATATTCGTACCAATCGTATCGGTGATACGAAATGTATCAATCGTATCGGCGATACGAAATGTACGAATCTTTTATTTTTGTGGGATTCGTACCATTCGTACCACTGCAAGGATTCGTACCAATGATACGAATCATACGAGTACTACCCAACTCTAATACACAACCAAAATCTGTGAAAAAAACCTATCAATACTAATAGAATTTCTATAGGAAATTTACATTCAGAACACTATACAAATCTATAAAAACCTATAGAAACTTTTAATCACATGTACTATAAAAACTCATCAATACTAATAAATATCATATGGGAATTTACATTCAAAACATTATAAAAACCTATAAAAACTTTTAATTATATATATTATAAAAACTTATCAATACTGGTAGATACCATATGAGAATTTACAATTAAAACACATTTCAAATACACTTATAAGTTTTTATAAGGATTTTTTGACAGGGTTTGTTGAGGGACAACCAAACGCAGTTTGCGTGGTTTTATATATTTTTTTCTAGTTTTTCTTGAAAAACTGTGGGTGTTTTCGTAATAATGTCATGTAGTGAATATTATTCAACCCTCATGGGTGATGTAAAGTGTCGCTATGATGAGAAAATCAAAATAATGGACAATATTGATCCATACACCCTTGGAGTGGAGACTGGAGACCTTTCTGCAGATTTGTCTATTTTACCTTGTGTATCCATAATTGATATGGTAAATTACTTAGTGCTGACTCGCAGCTTCTACACATGCCAGCAGTTAAAGGCATACAAATCTTTACAAGCATATAAATATTATGAGGTTGGATTTGTATAAGAAAGATAAGGGGGCCTGGTATGGTTTAAGTACGTCCGATTTCAACAATTTTCCAATAAGTTATGAAAAGAACATGGTTAATGGAGCAGATTTTTGGATGAACCATAAATTGCCGAGAAAAAATTTTTTTTAGACAATATATGTTCCTCAGTAAGTAACAGTTATGTCCAAAGCACAGTCCTCGTAGAGTACCACTTCTGACTAATGTCAGCACTAAAAACTATTACTGTTATATAATATTTTTGGAAGTTTGTTACATTCCTATTACTCAATATTTATAAAACAAGTGCATAACTTATAAATTTATTATATATCTTTGGTAAATTAGTTTAATAACGTATATGTAAATACCGAGTAAGTTTGGGTTCCTTAATAAGTAAGAGTTATGTCTCAGGTATGGTAATTATAAGATACCAGTACTCATTTATTTATGGAACTTTCATTCCAGTGACTCATTATTTATGATAAATAGAGATACCAACGACCTGTATACTTCAGAATTGTTATCGCCCGTTTACATAATGTGTGGGAAGCACTTTACTTAGTGTCTGCATCGGTGGCCAATGAAATTTAGGTTATCCCATGCCTCTGTATTTAAATATGGAGCACAAGTCATACTTTAAGGGCATGACTACCAAGACTAATTGAAGACGTATTACGAAAAAAAAAATTCAATTGAAATTCACGAAAAAAAATTCCTCACCTCGACTGTACCCATATATAGTTGTTTTGTGAAAATATTTGACACTTATCAAAAACTTTCGATTTTTCATTTCCATTTTAAACTATATAATTAATAGCCAATCAAAGATGAAATTTCATCAAAAGGTGTCGTTTTGTAAAAAATCGAAATTTTCTTAATGAAATTTGATATCTGCGTTGACCAATTTTCTTCATTACTGAGGAAAATAATTTGAAAATATACTTTTTTCAAAAACATTAGCAGACCAAGGAAAAACATTTTTCACGAATTTCTATTGCATTTTTTTTTATATACAAAAACCTCTTCAATTAGTCTTTCGGCAGTCATCAATCATGCCTAAAAGTACAACTTGGTCCCACGCATTAAATACAAAGATAAATGGGTTAACTTAAATTTCACAAGCCACCTCTATAGCACAGATTATCCGAATTAAAATAGTATATCTTTGTACAAATCAGAAATAGACGTTATGGAAGTTGGTACAAACATTTTTCTATAACTACTACCCAGTAGTATACTTAATATTATACGTTCATATTACATTCTCCCCAATTTACAATAATTTGTCAGTCTAAAAAATAATATTTTTGCCGGTTTTTGTAGCTTTTTGAATATGGTAATGGTAGAACGATAAAATGAGAAATTTTTATTTTTACGGAGTATACTTGAGGTTCATTTTTTTTAGACCTTAAAAGCAAGCAATAATTACCATGATGGAAAAAGTGTATATTGTATGTTATTAGCACCTCTTAAATTTCGTTTTAAATTTACAATAACATTTCTTATACATTTTAATTTGAGAAATAATCTGTAGATTTCACAAATTATTTTATATAAATGCAAACACACAAGATAAAAATTCCTTAACACAACATATCGTTTTTCGAACTTTATCTCTGTCCCTATCAGATTTAAAAATAAACAAAATAACCTTGTGATTATGTATTCTTTATTTAAAATGTTAAATTAAAATTCATCTGCAGGTATTAGAACATAAATAAAATGTATTCAAACATAAAATGTAAATATATTAATATAGTATATATCTATATATTCAGCCAGCTTCTTGACATCTCTTGCGTATCGTTTTTTTCCTTGCCTGAGTCATTCAGCACAGATTTCTTCAGTCTTTGTCAAATATGGAGGCAGCCACACCTAAATACATATCTAGTATACATATTGAGCCTTCAATATTATGATTGTATATATTAATTAATATTACTATTATAATTACTGAGTGCACAGTACTTTTTGTAACATTCTTTTGTAGACTTAAATACTTCTCAGCTAGTCACCACAATACACCAAAAGTAGTTTTGCGGTCAGCAAGAAATCACAAATTAGTCAGAGCCAATAAGCACCATCTAACGTGGTCAGCTGACCAGATCTATTGTATATGTGCCCATATATTGGAACAGCACTATTAGAAAAGACTACTCGAGGGGTAACTCACGTGAAAACTGCAAGACGAAATATCGCCCCTCGGATCGTCTCAGATCACCTATATATTACCTCGAATTGCCCCAGATCGCCCGTGGATCACCTCGGTAAGGGACGAAAAATCGCCCGTGACTTATCCCTCGCTACTTATTCACTACTGGCTTTATGAAAAAAGCTTTTAAGGATAGGATTTTGCAGAGTGAAAGGGAAATATGCGATTATTTTCGGTTTATTATAAATAGGTATTTAAAAAATCATAAATGGTATAATTTTTAAAATAGTTTCAGATACTCTTCCCATTGCTCTAAGGAATACAACCATATACATTATACAGACACCTATAGATGACTAAACCGTTATTATCTCGTGTACAATCTGTACAAAAGTAGCAGATAAGGTTATTCATGAAAAAATCAAAATAGTTATTGACCAATAGTTGCTACTATGCATCCAATAGCCAGCCAGCTACTTTGAGTGTACTGTACTCTGTAGTTACTTTATCACTGCCACAGGAGAACACGGTTAATATGTCGCTTCCCTTTGGCACACAACTGAGTGCGAGTCAAATGTGCAGTAAGTATACTCATCTCAGTTGAATACATCACTACTCAGTTGTACAAAAAACATCTCAATGAGTAAAACGTCTCTGCGCAAAAACGTAACCTATTAATCTTATTAGTGTGTACTGTACTCACAGTATCTTTATATTTTGTGACCTTAATTGTTATTTTTTCTTTCTGTTACACTGAAGTTGCTGTAAATTTATTATTATTTCTCCAATCTGGCCAATAAACAATTAAATGTTTAATTGTTCCTCAATCTGTAACTGAGTACAAAGTGATCTTACTTCCACGCTAGTGCAGTTAATTAGAAGTGAGGGTAAAAAAACTTTAGACTCATTTGCAGAAAATTAAAGAAACATACCCACAACTGAGTAATGATGCAAACTGTGAAAGTAAATAGAATTTCGTGTAAAATGGAAGCAGCTATAGAGTAGTGATAATTACTGAATATCCAAAAATGTCCTAAGTTTAACGTGCCTAGGCGATAAATGTTTTAAAATATGAACTTAGTAACAAAACCACAATTGAAACACTAAATAACCGAATATTGCAATATAGAATCAAGTGACGTGTAAAAGTAAAGGTAGTTTAAAAACTTAACGAGTGCTACTTATGACTTATGACGACAGTAACTGTTTTATTTGGTTTTATTACTATTACTGCAGCTCACGTGATATATTCCACAACTTGCAGAACTTATTCCTTCATTGTTGACAGCCTCAACTTTATTAACAGCATCGGTAATTCTCCTCCGTCTTTGTCTATAAGACAAATCTAAATATTTGTTTTTAGGCATTTTGAAAAAATCTCATGAGGAAAATCACAGAACACAAATATTATTTTAGGTTAGGTAAACACAGGCTATGCGCACTCCTACTATTTTACAAAATCGTGTTTAGTTTTCCATTAGGTCGCTCATGCCCTACTTGTACTTGAATCATACGACGGCTGCGCAAATTTGTATCTTGCCCGCTTACAAGGGAAAAATAGAGGTGCCTTTTCAATTTTACAACAATGTTGTTTATTCTCAACACATATGGGCAAGGGACGCGAGAGGCGTAGTAAACACCCACAAAACACAATAGAACACGAAAGTAAACAATACGCAAATTATACTAAACGCCATATTAGAGAGCATCCCCTACCGAACACATTATTTAGTACCAGCCAAGAGAATCGGGGATTAATAATTTCTTGTTTACAGTTGTGAGCTGAACAAACAAACAGCCGTTTAGCGATCTCTGTTTTCCTCTATATCCTCGAAGGTCACTTCTTTCAGTTGTCACGCAATTATTGTTTACATATGTGTGTTAATCCGTTTGCTTATTTGTAAATAACATGAGGTTCTAATGAAATTGACTAGAAACGACGCTGTTCTGTTGAATATTAAAAACTGTAATGGGTTTTAAGTGTTGTGTTCTTCTAACACAAGGACGTGAAAATGCATATTGATTTGTAAAGGATGTGGTTCCCAAGAAATTGACTAAAAACGACTGTGGTATTATTGAATTTTAAAGACTGATGGGTTCTACTGTTGTGTTTCTACTTCTAAAAATTCTAATAAAAGGACGTGAAAATGTATATCATTTAATTGTGTTACAGGTATTTTGATACATTAGTTACTTTAACAGTTTACTTATTTCAACGCAGTTTCAACATCTTAATACTTTTGTAATAATTTTACATACGTTAGTTATTTTTTAAATGTATTTTTAAATGTTAATGCATTTATTCGTTAAGTTAATAAATGATCAATTTCTAGTTTCGAAATGACTTATTTAATTTTAAGCCCACCAGGCTATAAAAGTTCTTTGACAAAGATCTTTTATAAAAGATATTTTATGAGTAATTTGATAGATATTTTATCTCATAAAATATCTTTTATAAAAGATCTTTGTCAAAGAATTTTTATAGTCTAATGATGGCCTAAGCAATTTGTTTGAGAATCGTTTAAAATTCCCGCCTGTATTAAAAAGGCGGGAATACAGCGCTGTCTGCGACGTAATGTTTGCAGTTTGAAAAAATACTAAGAGTTCCCTATCTATATATAATATAGAAACGTCTTTAATCTATGGGTAAACATCAACAGATAAACGATCGTTGCGATTAGTAATTTTAAGTGCGCCATCTACACGAATGTATTGTCTCGTAGCAACTTATTGGGAGCTGGGTTAGCTGACTTAATCAATAAAACTACTGATTTGGATGGCGATTTAATTAAGGAACACACTAAATTAATGACACAAATAATTAATTACATCAATCACAAGTGTATTTCATTTTTACAAATAGAGTTAAAACTTACCTAAAATAATGACCAGGCACCAATAAGCCAAAATCTTAAAAATAATTTTTTTACTGCTGGCCCAAAAGGTTCACTAAGCAGTGAGTTCACATTAATTAATCAAATATCGCAACATGAATGTCTTTAACAGAGTGCCAAATTTTATGGAATTCATATCTTTCAGCAAAAGCTATCTCCCAGTACCACAAAAAGAGGTACTAAAAAAAATACTACAAAAAACAAGGAATTTGATGAGTTTGAAAGATCCTGAAGGAATTGAGTTACTATGCAACTGACAATGCTCCAGCTTGCGTAGCCACATCTTGCCCCCCACAGGTTATGTGAGAATAACCGGAGTTATTGAACAGAAACGGTTCCTTGTACAACTTTAGATGGGAAGCATGAAAAGTTCTACGCTCAGAATTCTCATCAACCAGCTGCAAAACATAAGTGGCTTGGCTAACTTTCTTTTTAACACGATACGGCCCTTCGAAGAGAAGCAAAAACTTTTTCGTCTCAGCTTTTATTGCTGAGGATACATTGTTTGCTCGCAGCAGTACTAGATCACCAGGCTTGAATTCCGGAAATGGTCGACCAGGATGGCTAAGAGCACGACGTTTAGCTTTGCCCCTCAAGGTAGCATCAGCTAGTATTAACTTTTGCCGTAACTGCTGGTCTAAACTGTTATTTTTTTTCGAGGACATTAAAAGTCGAAGGTAATTATGGTCGTGGCGTGCCTAATTGCAACTTGTTAGGGGTATAGCCAGTTGACTCGCTAACCACTGAATTTAAAAAATCACAAAATTTGGAAACCTCCCGTGCCCAGCGAGAGTGCTTTCGCTACAATATGTCCTGAAGAGACGTCCCAGCTCACGCATTACCCGATGAATGGCGCACCGAGCTGTACACCAGCTTTATGCCCAGATCAGACATGGTTTTCTCCCACAATATGGAGGTTAACTGCCTGCCATTATCGTGGAGGATACGTTGAACTTTGCCATAGGTTGAAAAATATGCATTTACCATTCAATGTACTATGGCACGAGAAGTGGCCCTTTTCAAAGGATATAGTGCAACATGTTTAGTAAACAGGTTATACACCACCAACAGGTAAGAGACACCTCCTCTTCTCCGAATGAGAGGACCATAAATGTCTATAACAATAATATCCTCCTTATCTGCAGGTATGATCTGCTGCTGAGGGGGACTAGGCATCGATGAAACTTTCGCCCTTTGACACACATCACAAGCGGCTACTTGTTTTATCCTACGGTGCATATTGGTCCACCACAGGTCCCTGCGCATGGCCAGCCATGTCTTATGGATGCCAAAGTGGCCAAATGCTTCGTGATATGCTTTTATAAGGTCTGGTACCAAACCTGACGGAGCAGACAAAAGAACCTGACCTTCATTGCTGCCCCTTTTATACAATAAGCCTTGATTTAGGACAAAAGTTCGTTGCAACTTTTCATCAGCAGCCAAGTTTTGCTTGATTTTTTGCAATTTACTGTCTCGAGATTGATGATACTCAAATTTTCTTAATACAGAATTAAGAGTGACTGAAAATTGTACAGCTAAAATTTGGAAGCATTTGTCTAAAGGTGTAGGAAACCTTACACATGCATGACGTAAAAGAGCATCGGCTTGGACATTTTCCTTGCCCGGGATATGTTGTATTGTGAAGTCAAATTCCTGTAGCGCAAGTGCCCATCATGTCACCCTCGGAGACGATAACCTACAGCTATTAATATAGAGCATCGCTTGACAATCAGTGTGTAACGTAAAGGAACACCCAAATAAGAAAATTCTCCACCATTGGATCGACCAGAGTGCCGCTAATACCTCTTTTTCAAATAACCCATAGCGATGTTCACAGTCAAGTAGAAGTCGTGACGCATACGCTACTACTCTTTGCACTCCATTTACAACCTGAAAGAGGATGCCCGCTATACCGGTATCACTGCATCAGCCTGGACGTGCCATGGTAGTTGAGGGTTCGGATGGTAAACCAGGGTGGACTATTGCAAGTCATGTTTAAGTTCTAAGAAAGCCTGCTCTTGTGGGGTATCCCTTTCCACAAGGTTTTCTTTCTCAGCAGAGAAGTGAGAGGAGCAGCTATATCAGCAAATCTCGCAGTAAAAATGCGATCATATTGACAAAACCCTAAAAACTTTTGGAGTTCTTTGGCATTCCTAGGACGCATGTAATCTTGCACTGCTTGAACCCTTGCAGGATCTGGTTGTACACCCTGTGATGTTAAAATATATCCCAGGTATGGGATTTCACTACGGAAAAATTGACATTTATCAAGCCGGAGGGTAAATCCAGCTTCCTCTAGCCACAAGAACACCCTACCTAAGTGCTCCAAGTACTCTTCAAAACTCGAACTCATCACTAAGATGTCATCTACATAAGTCACCACAAAATTAGTGAACTCTGGACCAAAAATAGTGTCCATGCATCTTGTAAATGAACTCGTTGCAGTCTTTAGCCCAAAGGGTAAGACGCTAAATTGATATGTCTTTGTCCCAATCATAAAACCCGTAAATTGCTTATCCGCTTCCCGGAGTGGCACTTGCCAGTAGCCGTGAGTCAGATCGAAAGAACTTAAAACCCTCCCCAGGTAGCAGGGTGACGTCGTTATGACGTCTTTTAAAGGTGATTTTTCGTCGCCGACGTCATTGTCCCAATATATGACGTACCAGAGACGTGATATTTAAAACGTACTTCTGACGTCATCATGAATGCAGACGTCAAATACACGTTTCTTTTAGGTCATTATTTTGACGTCATTAATAAACGACGTACCAGAGACGTGATATTTAAAACGTACTTCTGACGTCGTCATGGAGACATCAAATACACGTTTCTTTTAGGTCATTATTTTGACGTCATTAAAATGACGTCATTTTGTCGTCAAAATTGATCATTTGGTTCACTATATATATTCATATATTCACTATATACTGTGCGTGTAATTTCCCGTTAGGCATGTACATTCACATAGCGCGAGAAATATGACAACACCGGCAGCCGTAAATTCGTCCGTCGGTGGAGCATCCCAGCTCTGTTATTTCATTTCAGCCAGCTGGCACACGCGATGTTGTAATTCTTACTCGCCATGCCTAGCCCTAAATCATTATAAAATAAAAATAAATAGAAATATTTAGTGACTAGTTCAGTTTTTGCCACATAGTAATAATAATTTAGTTTTACTATTTCTAACTAGGTATACGAGTGAAAAGGTCGGCGGTTCGATCCCTGCACATTCCGGTTTTTTTTTCGTCAAAAACTTTATTAATAATTGTGGAAAAATATTATAATGAGAGGTTTGCATCCCTTATCGCAAAATTCACTGATTACCAATACGTCATATTGGCGTCATATGTATGACGTCATATATATGACGTCATTGGGCTGTGACATTGTGCCGTCTTTTTCACGTCATTTTTACGTCATGCTGAAGGTGAAATTGACGTAATTATTGCCGAAAAAACGACGTCATAATGACGGCACCGTGCTGCCTGGGTCTTTCCAGAAATTAATTTTATTATTTCATTTATTGGCTTCGGCAGCTCAAAATCGTGTTCCATAACCTTATTGAGGTGCCTTGCATCGAGGCATACCCGCACAGTACCATCTCTTTTAAGAGTGGTCATGAGTGGAGAAACGTATTTTGGTGAGACACGTTCAATAACACCATTTGAGCATTTGTTCAATTGTCGTTGAACAGCCTCTCGATGAGCTATGGGAATCGAGTATGGTTTGACAAAGAACTCTTTCCTTCAATTTAATTTTATGACTATATTCTTTTGTTCGACCTGGTACATTTGAAAAAACCTTAATACATTTTTTCAACAAATTCTTGAATTCTGCCTTTTCTCTTTCAGAAAGAGGACATATGCTTATGGCTTTATCAAAATCAGTATTATTTTGAAAATTCTGTAGAGAACATAAAAAAACTACACCTTTATTTACGACAGAACAAATATTCAAGCTATTTGGAACAGAGATGTCATGAGAATTTCGTAGCTCTGGTATTACAATAATTTTTTCCCATTCTCTTATCAACAAACACTGTTCTGACAAATTAATATTAACATGAAAACTTCTTAAAAAATCGCTCCCGAATAAAACTGGATAACTAAGATCATTTATTACTAAAAATTCGTGCATAAATATAAAATAATCATCCACATGAACCGTTAACTGCGCCTACACTGAGACATTACGAAATTTAGATCTAAAGGCTCCGACGACTTTTACCCCCGTACATGGAAAGTTTGGAATATCTTTGTGATATTCAGAAAGTTGTGACCACACCTCAGCTGATATTGCCGACACTTGACTGCCACTGTCAACGAGTGCGGCAAAACAATAACCGTATAATTTAATTTTTCTTAATGGTGACCGATTATCAGCAAAAGTGTGTTCAAAATTACACTCCTCTAACAATTCCTCTAAAGGGTTATTTGCTACATTACTTTGAGAGCGATAAAGTATGGCCCCAACATTTTTATTTAAATGTGGGGCTCCTTGCCGTTTCCCGTAAACTCATCTGGCTCCACCTCAAGATTTGAAATGTTACGAGTATTCTTGTTAAATTCTCGTTGCCGCACAAAATTTTTCACGACATCATGATTTTTATAACAGTCCAAGATCCCAGAGCCGCCAGACCTACGTCATGTTAGCAAAGCTAATATTTTGACAACGAATAGTGTAATATCTAGTTAAGAACGTATGCGTATTTGCTAGCTTGAAAGCGGGGCGCTTTTGCAGAAAACAGGTACAAAAAGTACATAAACATTTTTTTCTCTCCTACGTTAAAGTATTGTAACGTGTTTCCACCCTTAGGAAACCACCCTCGCAAATTCCGTGGGTTCCAAAAATTATAACAAGAGATTGTCCACTAACACACTTTATTAAATATTTACTGGATACTTCACAATACTATTATTAATTTAAAGTCACTTTACTGACTAAAAATCACAATGTTTATTACTTTGTTTATCTTTGAACTCTTAACCTCACTTTCTATACTTTCTGAACTACTGAACTACTCGCCGAGAATGCGGTCGGTCTTTTATACCTAAAAATGACCGATCTCGATTGTTCTGTGATGACGCCACCATTCTCTCGATAATTCCAGATGTCACTTTGGAATCTTCTGGTAGGTTCTTTTTCGAGTAGGTGCAAATACATCACATTCATTCTAAGGGTTGTAACACATTACACTGCCCCCTCCTTAAGCCTGAACGTCCCGGTCAGGCAATTCAGCCTCTTTCACATACTTCGCCAGTCTATCCAAGTGTACGATCTTCATCTTGGACTTTTTGTTTCGTTGAATACGATAGACGACATCATTAATTCGGGTAATAACAGTATACGGTCCATCCCAAGGAGGTTGAAGTTTCGGGGATCTCCATTCCTTCCGCTGTGGGTTGTACAGCCAAACCAGATCCCCCACCTTGAATCCCCCTGTACTGGCATTCTGATCATAACGAGCCTTCAAGCGGTTACTAGTTCTATTCATCTGCTCTCGATCATTCTTTGGCTGTTCTCGACTTCCATTTCTGTAGTTGCTCATCGAAAATGGTTCTCCACGGGCAGCACAATTTTTACACTTGTGACACCAGGCCTCCACATCCTGGCGACTATTAACCCAATAGAACTGTTCTCGTGCTCTACTCAATGTCTTGTTTATGCCGAAGTGTCTGCTGGACGTTTCATTATGCGCTTCCTGGAGTACTTCTGGTACACGACACCTGGGAATCACTAGACGCATGGCAACCTGCTTCCCATCTGGGCTTTCCCATGCTCTCCTCAAAAGCCCATCTATGACCGTAAGTGAATCCCATTGTGACCATAAAGCCTTCAGCCCCACTTCTTTGTTGGAAACATCCTTCCATGCCGGACGCGTTCCGCCTTCTTTTGCTCTCAACATGGGTCCGATTTCTACATCGCGCAATTGCTCTTGCCTCAGAGTTTCCTTTGGCCAACTGTCTGGAAGATCGACCTTGACAGTGTTGACTTCAACCATGTTCGGCACTTTTCTCACCTGAGGGTAGCGCTTGCAATTTTCCTTGTCTGGTTTTCTGGATAATGCAGGAGTTTTGACTACCTGCGTTGTCAACAGCCTGGTTTTCTCGTATTGGTTGTTCACTTTTGACAGAATAAATTGTTCGTTCCCAATTCTTAAGACTCGCTTTCCTACGTCAACGATAAACCCATACTGTTCCATAATGTCCAGTCCCAAAATGAAGTCATCCGTGATGTCAGCCACGATGACCCTGTGGTCGAACCTTAACTGTCCAATCTGCAAACCCAGGTCTACTTCTCCATGAACCGTAGCCCTGTCCCCCGTAGCTGTCCGGACGATCACTTCATTTTGCCTCTTGGTAATCTTTATGCCTGATATAAATCCTGGCCGTACTATTGATGACATAGTACCTGTGTCGATGGTAAACAAACATTTCCTTCCATTCACGTGGCCTTGTAACAATAGACTATTCGAAATTCCTCGAAGCTGGGAAATCTTAATTTCTCTGGGGGCACTGCATTCTCTAGCCAGAACAACCCCCCTGGTACTGTTTTCCTGCTTCTCTTCAACATTCACAGCATTTACTCGACTCTCCGAGTTCTGCTGTCGACAGTCCCGTTTCATATGGCCCACCTTGCCGCAGTTGTAACATTTAATACCACCACTCGGCTTTCCTTTATTTTGCTGTTTATCCTGCTTTCCGAGGCCATCCAATTTATCGCATAATTTGGTGAATATTTTCTGCATCTCAGTCAGCAAGGGGTTCTGGTTCATTTCTGGTTGCGATTCTTCGAGAGTCAAAGCTCGCACTCTCGACCTTGGAGTATCCCTGTAAGCGGCTTCTACTTCGAGTGCACGCACCAAAGCTTCGCTACTACTTTGGTGTCTCGTCAGCCTCAGAACTCGCCTGACCTCTTCGTCCCTTATACCATCTAAAAAGGCCCCCACGGCTAATTGTTCCTGGAATTCTTTAGGTGCACTCGGATACGCCAGGTGTGCCAGTCTCTCTATCGCAGCTTCAAATTCTTGTAAACTTCCCCCAGCTTTTTGCATCCGGGATTTCAGCTGAGCCTGGTATAATTGGGCAAGGTGTTGATCGCCGTACCTCAAGTCTAATGCAGCTTCCAAGACTTTGAAGTCCCTTTGTTTATCCACTGGGATAGTTTGAAGCAACTCTGAGGCCTGGCCCCTTAACGCCAGAACTAATGCCATGGCCTTTTCCTCATTATCCCAGTTGTTCGCACACGCTGCTGCCTCAAACTGCCTCTTGTACGTTGTCCATGAGCTTTGGCCGTCAAAGGAGGGAGGTTTTAACCGGTGACCTGATGATACCACCTGCTGGCTTCCTCTATCTCTCAACTGTCGTTTAAGTCGCTCCACTTCTCCTTCGAACTCACTCATCTTTCCTTTGATCTGACTGACTTCGGTCTCAACTACACCTACTTTGTCTTCTACCTTATCTATTTTTTCTTCTACCTTGTTTATCTCTTCTTTAACTTCACATTTTAGTACTTCATTGGCAGAAATGATAGTGTCTTGTTGTATTTTCATTTGTTCATTCAGAATTTTCCTTAATTCTTCTTTGCGTCTTTCTTGTTCCTCTTTCTCCTCTTGCTGTCGTATCTTCAGGTCTTCCATAATTTTTCTCAATTCGTTTTTTTCTTCTTGACGTCTTCTCTCTTCATCCTCTTTTTCTTTCTGACGTCGCTTTTCTTCCTCTTGACGTCTTTTCTCCTGTTCTACTTTGTCTTCCTGGCGTCTTCTTTCTTGTTCTTCTTTTTCTTCATGACGTTTTTTCTCCTGTTCTTCTTTGTCTTCCTGCCGTTGCTGTGCCATCATTTTTTGGAATTGTTCGAATAAGTCCTGTATTTGTTTATCGGATGCCATACTTCTTGTTGTTACGGGCATACGATGAAATTAAAATAAAATAAATTTAACTGTCACGTCAATATCGGTAATGGAACTTCCCAGACAAATCTCAAAATAGCACGAAAAAGTCTTATCCAGAGTCTTTTGTCACTATCCAGTTCAGAGAATTTAATAATCTCCACTAATGTCCAAATAGAAAAGTTCTAGTAATTTCCACGCACTAACACAAAAAATGAGTCTTTTTCAGTGTCTCTATCACTACTCAGTTTAAAGGGTTTAATACTTAACACTATTTTTCTGTCCACAAATAACCCTTGAACAATGTCCAGTAAATTAGTCCTGTGTTAGCACTAAACCTCGAGAATACTTCTCGAACACTCCAGCACAACTTCAGAGCTCCTCTTGTCATAAAATTCCGCTTCTGACACCAATTTGTAACGTGTTTCCACCCTTAGGAAACCACCCTCGCAAATTCCGTGGGTTCCAAAAATTATAACAAGAGATTGTCCACTAACACACTTTATTAAATATTTACTGGATACTTCACAATACTATTATTAATTTAAAGTCACTTTACTGACTAAAAATCACAATGTTTATTACTTTGTTTATCTTTGAACTCTTAACCTCACTTTCTATACTTTCTGAACTACTGAACTACTCGCCGAGAATGCGGTCGGTCTTTTATACCTAAAAATGACCGATCTCGATTGTTCTGTGATGACGCCACCATTCTCTCGATAATTCCAGATGTCACTTTGGAATCTTCTGGTAGGTTCTTTTTCGAGTAGGTGCAAATACATCACATTCATTCTAAGGGTTGTAACACATTACAGTATGATAGCTGATTTATTTCTCAAGTAACAGGCTAACGACATGGTGTAAGCGCCAACCTCCGAATCTTAAGGTCACCGAGACATCACATGAATCAGACAGCATAATGCAATACTTTTCGACCCGAAACACCCCTTACCATACCAGGCGTTGCCTATCTTTCGGCAACCTCCCTAGCCACACCTTTCCTACACCACAATTTCCCTTTCACCACCCTTTACCTTAACCACTATTTACTTCAAACCCCTTTCTATTCCTTTATTCGCCTCATTTTTACCGTTTTTGTCAATTTTTGTTCTTTTGTCCCTTTTTGTTTCTCTTCCAAATCCCCTTTTGACCGATAACCTCTTATAAATCCCAACCCGTATTTAATCACAAATTCCTCTTCACCCTACCTTTCCGAAGGCAGACCACCGGACGAAGACTGTGACTTGTTCGAACGGGTTTTTTCATTCAGCTTTTTCCGTATATACCAACCAAAAGCTCTAAACCTATGCGCGTGTGTAGTGCGCGCGCTCTAAACCAACGTTTTTAAACCTAGCTTTAAGTAGTTGTAAGTGTTTTAAAACTATCTTTAGTTATTTTTATTCAAATTGTTAGGCTTAAGTTTTCCACCCATTAAACAGGAGGCCTAACCAACCATGTTAGTTATATCGTTATAGCCAAAGCCGAGCCCTTTCACCCGACCACCCATCTACCACGGCGTTGCGCGCCGTGGTGGTGCGGTCGGCTCTAAATCGGACCTCGACCGAGGCGCACTGTTGTAAACAATAATTGTTAATAAATTTGTTTTGAATTGAATTGAATTGAATTGAGTCTTAACCAGTTAAGCGCCATGAGGTATAGTGCGCGTGCCGCACATGCTTTTGTTCTTGGGGTGTTGCGACATAAGTGCTGTACCTCACTACGGACTGTTTTATTTTGTGATGTAGTATCGTAGATATGTCTCGCTGCTGTAGTTTTTATATGGGAACTAATAGAGTGTGGCCTCATGAACCACGCTATGATCTTGGTCCGGGGAATTTGTTTCATTTTTTATTTTTTTTTGTTTGTTTGAAATTATAGGATGATACGAAATGTGTGTTTTACAACTAATGGCCACAAACAATAAAACAATGAATGCAATTGTGCATTGTGTTGTACTATTCATTTTTGTAGATTTTATTATATTTTTGAATGCAACAAAAAATTTCTTGCCATTTGCAATTGATCGTTTTATTATTTGTGGCAATTAGTTGTAAAACACCATTTCATATCATCTTATACCTTCAAACAAACATAAAGGAAGGTAATAAACTACTACAAACGAAAAAGTAAACAAAAGTCTTTATTGTTGTGTGGAATTGCCACAGAACGTACAAAAATCAAACTAAGAAAATGGTTTTCATAAATAAAATATCATTACGTTACATATCTAACTAAAACAGTATTTTTATTGCGATTTTTTTTTAGAATCATGATCTACAAAGGAACATGGAACACAGTAACGTTTTTTGCATCCAGAACACTGCCATTTAGTACGAGGTGATTTACTTAGGGCAATTTTTCTTCCCTGATTATCCTTTAGATTACGGTAACACACAACGCATCGTAGTCTTGTAGATTGTACTACCAAGATATGCTCCACCTCTTCTTCTATGTCAGTATCAGAATCAGGTGCCAATGGAGTACCTTTTTCTAATAGAGTTAGACACAATTTCTCACGGTACTCTGTGATTGAAATATTATTCTGCGTAACTTCTTTATACACAATGTGAGCATTTACAATTGTGGAACCAAGTAATAACTCAATGGCAAGTTTTCTATACCATTTGGTTGTTTTACGCAAGCAATGTGAGTATGCTTTTATTTGATCAGCTAAATCAATGTAACCTTTTGCTTGATTGTATTCGAAAACAATTTCTGGTTTTTCGATTTCACCACCTCTCTGTTTCATCTTCTTTTTATTATCCGTGTGAGTTGTACTCAACATGAGTACATCTCGTTTGTCACGCCATTTCAGAACCACTATTCCCGTACCACTTTCTCGTGCACATGTTTCTTTGAGTTTCAACTTTTTCTGTACAACTTCTTTGGGAACATATTTTCTATTTGTGCGCAATGTGCCTATAAGGTGGGTATTTCGTTTCAATAATTCAGTAGCTAAGGAAATGCTAGTGTAGTAATTATCTGTAAATAATTGTCGGCCAGAGTCTAGAAGATTATTCATTAGAGAAAATACAACATTTGAAGATGCCTGTCCTCCTTTTTCAGTATCAGCACCGCAATAAACTTTTACATTATATGTATAACCTCCTTCGGTACATAGCTTATACAATTTTATCCCAAATTTGTGACGTTTATTTTTGATATACTGCCTAAACCTGAGCCGACCACGAAATGGAACCATTGTCTCGTCTATACAAATTTTCAATCCAGGGCGTGAAACTTCTTGAAATCTCTCGACAAGTTTATTGATTAGGGGAGTGACTTTCCTGAGCCTATCATTTTCAAGTGACACATCTTCATTATCACTAAAATGCCACATTTTCAAAAGCAATTCAAACCTATTTCGTGAAATAGTCTTAGAAATCTGATTGGCATACAAAGGATTTTTTTTCCAATATGATCTCAATGTCGGCATATTGCACAAGCCCATCCACAATAACATGCCCAAAAATTGTTCCATTTCTATGTTGTTAGTTGGAATCCATTTTTTGATACGTGATCTTGGCTTCAAGCCTTCCTTGGAGAGACATTGCGCTGCGTAGCGATTTGTTTCTTGTACCATATACGTCACTATATCGTCTGTTATGAATAACTTGAATACGTCATAGGGGCTTTTGTTTATGTATTCTTCATAGAGATCAGCTTTTATTCCAACATCATTGACAGTAAAAGGAAACTGCTTCAACGATGAACCATCAACAGGAGCCCAAGTCAAATTATCTTGGTCGATTTCGCTATCTTTATCATTGTTATCTTCTACTGTATACTGAGCAATAATGTCCTCTATCACTTGATCTACATTATTCACAACCGTGGTTGAATATACATTTTGTTGACCACTGGTAGATGCGCCCTCATTCGTGGCAGTAAGATCAACTTTCGAACGTTTTTGATTTACGTTATTCAAAATCGTGGTCGAATACACATTTTGTTGACTACTAGTAGAGGCGCCATCATTTGTAGCAGTTAGAGGAACTTTCGAACGTTTTTTTGGGACAATTACCTCTATATCAGAATCACCAGTACTACTATGGCTAGGTGCGTATTCATCAGATAAATAAACATCAGCAAATTCACTAATATCGCTTTCTTCTTCAGACATAATATCGTTCCACATTGCTTCAAGTTGCTTTTGTTCTCTTTCATATTCACCCATTATGACTAATACAACACAAGTGCATCAAACGACGTTCTGCAAACAACTGCTACAATTGTGATTGACTTTACTCGTTATGTATGTACGCTGAATAAATCCTCAAAACAAAAGTATAAGTCTGAACTTGCAAATAATGTGACGCAACATATATGTCGCATGGCCCTATAATATACATTTACTTCTACAGGCCACGAGACATATAACGTATGTCTCATTAAAAAAATGCTCTAAAGAAAAAATGCGAAACGAAAATGCAAAAATTTCAAGGGCATATATATAGTACAATACTTGAATATCCCAAAAACGTCGAGAAAAAATTTGGGCACGTCAGACCAGATTTTCTGATCGTATGGTGGCGCTTAACTAGTTAAGGTCCGAGGTTCGATCCCTGAGCGTTCTCAGCTTTTTTTTTCAACAAATATTAACTTCAGGTGGCGATTACCAAGAAAGAGACAACCGATAGGGAAATATTTATTATTTTTGGCCATAACTTTTTTCTTAGTACGTATATTTGAAAAAAAAAACTGAGAACGCTCAGGGATCGAACTTCGGACCTTAAGATTCAGAGATTGACAAACAAACAACAAACAAAACAAAACAGATTTTATTCTTAAGTTTAGTACAATTATGTGCCTTGCCAGATCCTGGCCAGGAGCCAACCAAACAACCACTGCACGTGGTGTCGTGGTGAATATAAGGTGGGACGGGGCAGTTCCGGTTCGGCTTAACGGTTAACGGGGGGGGGGGGGATTAGCTCTCCTGTTTGTTATAAACAAACTTAAAAACTAATAATAATATTAAAAATTGCTGTCTACGCACAGACCTAAAACTAATTAAAAATAACACAACACTTGGTAATCGCCACCTGAAGTTAATATTTGTTGAAAAAAAAAGCTGAGAACGCTCAGGGATCGAACTTCCGACCTTAAGATTCGGAGATTGATGCTTACACCATGTCGTTAGCGGGTCACTTGAAAAATAAATCAGCTATCATGCTTTAACGTAGGTGAGAAAATTTTTATGTACCTTTTGTACATGTTTTCTGCAAAAGCGCCCCGCTTTCAAGCTAGCAGATACGCATACGTTCTTAACTAGATATTACACTATTCGTTGTCAAAATATTAGCTTTGCTAAAACGACCTAGGTCTGGCGGCTCTGGGATCTCCCACTATCCCAGGCACCAAGGTGCCGTCATTATGACGTCGTTTTTTCGGCATTAATTACATCAATTTCACCTTCAGCATGACGTAAAAATTACGTGAAAAAGACGGCACAATGTCACAGCCCAATGACGTCATACATATGACGCCAATATATGACGTATTGGTAATCAGTGAATTTTGCGATGAGGGAATGCAAACCTCTCATTATAATATTTTTCCACAATTATTAATAAAGTTTTTGGCGAAAAAAAAAAACGGAATGTGCAGGGACCCAACCGCAGACCTATTGACTCGCAACCTAACACTTAACTCACTGAACCATTGAACACCTTTGTTTAAACGTGTTTAAAAGCTGTATACCTAGTTAGAAATAGTAAAACAAAATTATTATTACTATGTGGCAAAAATTGAACTAGTCACTAAATACTTCTATTTATTACTTCCACATCCAGTGGAAGTATAGTACACAAAAAAAATTTTAAAAATTTTTATTGTTCAAATAGGCTTAAAATGTCATGAAACGTCGAGATTTTAAGTTTGAGCGAAAAAAAAATTTCTGTCTGTCTGTCGGTCTGTCTGTCTGTCTGTCGGTCTGTCTGTCTGTAACTTTTTTTTGTGCGCACGTTTACTCTGGAACCGTTTGAGATATTAACTTGAAATTTGGTACACATATTTACTTTAACGAGATCTAGAACTAGATATTTTCATCTTGTTCCGTCGAAGGGTGGGGGTAAATTGGGGTAAATTTGGGGTAAATAGGCAAATCAAGCAGATAAGAGCCCATAAAATTGGTATTTAGTATATACAAAAGAAGCTAAGGTCTCAAAAAAAAATTTGGCATTAGCCACCCCCATTACCACCCCCACCCCATTATTAAAGGGGATGAAAAAAAAATGTGATTTAGTGTGTGTACAAGAACCAGAAACATTAAAATATTTTTATTTCATCCACCCCCACTACCACCCCCTATGACCACCCCCCACTACCGATGTGGGGTATCGTTTTATGGGGTAGAGGATTTCAAATATTATTATATTATTAATGTTCCATAAACAATTATTTCCACATACAAAATTTTTTCGTTGTGAGTGACTTGGATAGAAAATCTGGATGTGGAAGTAGGGATTCCTTGAGCAGCGGTTTTTTTATTTTAAAATGATTTATTTAAATTAAAATTTCAGGTTGCAAACATATTCGGCAACTATGTCAAAACATACTAATGTTTCTATATGTACGTTTTTATTGTAATAATATGTTGCTATTATGATTGTTCAATGTTCTCTATATACATATATACATATATATAGTGAACCAAATGACCAATTTTGACGACAAAATGACGTCATTTTAATGACGTCAGAAGTACGTTTTAAATATCACGTCTCTGGTACATCATTTATTAATGACGTCAAAATAATGACCTAAAAGAAACGTGTATTTGACGTCTTCATGATGACGTCAGAAGTACGTTTTAAATATCACGTGTCTGGTACGTCATTTATTGGGACAATGACGTCGGCGACGAAAAATCACATTTAAAAGACGTCATAATGACGTCACCCTGCTACCTGGGATAATGATCGTTGGAAAGATTTGTATCTTTACTAACCTTATTCACATTTTTGCTCGTTTCAGAATAATTTTTAAAATACTCATCAGCAAGCCTTAATCGTGCTACCTCTTGAAAGAAATCTGTTGCCCCAATAAGGGCAGCTGAAACCGTTGGAGGAAAATGAGGCGCAATAAAGTCTATTAATTGAGTAGGCGAGTACGCAAGCTGGAGATGCTTCGTTTTCGCAATCCCGTTGAAGTGATCAACAAACAGTCCTGTTTTGTAATCAGCGGTCTCTAACTCTGTTTTAATTTTTTGCTGTCTTTTGGAATTCCAAAAATTTGCAATAAACTCTACTTTAAACTGATTGTAATTATAAAAGCTGTTGGAGAATGCATCTCACCAAATTTTGGCTGAATTTTTAAACGACCGATTCAATAACACTTTCACTCTGTTAAATGGTATTTGGTTAAAATCAATGCTGCTTTCCAAACACTGTAAGAAATCAATTGGATGTACATACCTTCATTGCCAAAAGTTGGCAAAATTTTACTAATATTTGCCAAATTTCTCTCAACGTTACTATTATTGCCAAAATTTACTGAATGTGCATAAGGTGGTAAAGCATTCAAATTACTGCTAGGATGACCTGCACGATGAGAGACAGTTGGAATACCCCTACTATAAGTAGTGTTTGTGCCACCCTTTAGATTAGCTTGTTGAACATTATGGTCATTAGTGCCTTGGTTTAAATTGCAAAACCCTAATCTAATCTCGTTTTTTTTTTTGCTTTAGGTCTTTGACCATGCAGCCAGCCACTAAAATTAACAAAAAAAAACATAATAACCTAAAAACCTAGTTAAACCTAATCCAATAATAAAAAATCAGAAGAGCGGCAGGAGATGACGGGGGCTCACTTTTCTCGTCCAGGGGTCGATCAGGACATTTCTATATCTCAGACAACACAGGAAAGACCTCGGAAAGTAGGAAAAAATAACATGAGGAGAGACACAGAGGTTTACGAGTCTAACCTACAGTTTAATTTCAGTATCATTTATAAAAAGCATGAGACTATTATATATTTTCTTTGACTGACTTGACAACAGGCTTAGTAAGTTAAATGGAGCGAAAGTATGACAATCTTTAACAATATTTTGTATTAGTTTAGTTAAGGAAACTTTGTAATTTGAACAGCCAAAGAACACGTGGTCAAGGTCACCCAAAACGTTACGCTCTTCACAATTATCCGAGGTGAAAACTCCAATCCTAAATAAATGTGCAGGATAGCAAGCATGGCCCAGCTTTAAACGTATCAACGTTGTAACATATTTTCTAGAACAGGTAAATTCATCATGCCAACATTGATTGGGGATGTCATTATGAATTAAAGTGTATCTTGTGGGGTTTGTGAAACAGAATTGCTTCCACATAACCGACCAGTTATGTCTGGATTTTTTTCAACATTGTCTGTCTGTCACTTATACATAGCTCATCGTTCAGAAGCTGACCTGAATTGGCACCTTCTTTAGCCAAATGATCCACTTGTTCATTGTAATGTAGTCCAATGTGCGCTTTCACCCAGATAAAGTGAACATCCCTTCCTGAAGATTTTATTTGTGAAATTAAATGTTTTATTCTAAATAGATATGGGTTTTTTTTATAGCAAAGATGGGAAGGGTTTTTGATACCATTGAGAACTGAAAGCGAATCTGATAAAATTATTGAAACATTGGAAGTGGAAGTTTCGACATGCTTTAAAGCTTCGCTGAAATGGCTTCAGCAGTAAAAATAGAGCAGTGTGGATTTAACTTAAATTTAAATTCGATGTTTCGAGATGGAACAATAAAAGCTCCACCGGTGTCGGACATAGATTTCGAGGCGTCTGTGTAAACAAGTTCTGGATTCTCAAATTGATTTAGCACGCTTTGTAAAATATTAGAACTGATAAGAGTATTCTCGCAATAATTTGGAGTAATAATGCTTATATCAGCAAATAGGCTAAGAAAGTCGATTTCAGACATGTACGAGCTGTCAGTCATTTGGACCATTTCGCTATGTTCTCTAAAGGCTGAACATAGAGGGGGGGGAGTTTTTTTCTCCAGTATTTGTTCGTTAAATCAAATGTGTTTAAACGTGCCGTTTTATGTAATAAAGATGTAGAATAGTATAGCTGTTTTAAAAGAAATGTGCCGCTTATTACTTCTCTTCTTAACGAAGGGGGGGGGGGGGGGGTTCTAAAGCTTCGACATGCAGTGCATCAGTTGGGGAAGATTTCATCGCGCCTAGGCAAATTCTGAGCGCTTTATGTTGTATGTTTAATCTCGTTTGTTTCACTTAAGCTTTTTAATATATTAGGATTAATATTTACAAAGTGACTATCGTTGTTTGCTTCAAGAAAATTATTATTCAAAACACCACCATTAGTATTAGCAAAATGATTTCTGTTATTATTATTATCTGATGAACACTTAGTCTATTTGAGCAATAAAATTTTTCAAATTTTTTTTTGCGCTATTATACTTCCAAGTAATTACAAAATACAAAAATATGAGTTGATTCTTGGTTTTACCATTAGCTTTCTTCAATACACAAGTTTAAATTCTAAATAAAAATCCTATAAAATGTTTTCTTTTGTTTTAGAAACAATGAAACGGACAAAGAAGATTAGTCTTAAGATAGATTCAAAATATAAATATATTTATTAAATACTTAATAAATAATTCTGCATTATATTTTCAATATTTTATTTTCCCATATTTTAAGAATTTTTAGGAAGAAGGCACTAATATGCAAGGAGTGGAAAGTTTTCAGGTGATTACTGTTATTATATTACATTTTAATTTTTTAAATATTCCTGGATTATTCTTGGAATAATTTGGTAATATTCTTAAAGGAATAATATAGGTTTATGTAGGATATTCCCATTGGCCTAAGAATATTCCCTGGAGAATTTATATATTCACGTCCTATTCTAAGAATGATTCCTTATTCTCAAGAGTATATTCCAGGAATATTCTAAGATTATATTGTGCTGTCTGGGTAATTGCAGTTAATTACCGACCTCTGGTGCACAGCACTAATTGGAACAGAAAAAGTCATGACCTAACCAAACGTAAGTACACCTAAACCAGACAGCACCATATATCCTAAGAATAATCTGGGAATATATGTTTTGGAATAATTGATTATTCATAGAAAACACCTTAGATATATACAAACTTTTGAGAATATTCATAGAATCGTCATATTGGAAAATGTCAGATAAACCTAGAATATACTTTATGAATATTCTCTAGATATTCAACATATTCTACGATTATTCATAGAATATCAAAAATGTTAAATACTGGAATATTCTTTTAGGGATAAACTATGTATAATCTTTAATTATTCAGAATATTCTGCTAATGTTTCCAGTATATTTAAACTCTGCTATGAATATACCTGAAATTATTTTAAAATATAGGGAAGAAATAAATTTTTACTAAATGTGAAATTATTTATTACACGGTTATAAATAAGTAATAAAAAAACACAAGATGTAAAAAAAATATGAGAACAAAGTAGGGGGGTAGTAAAAAACCATAAACACTACATATGTGGTGTTTATGGTTTTTCACTGTCTTGTTTTTTTTATTACTTATTTATAAACAGTATAATAAATAATTTCGCAATTAGTTAAAATTTATTTCTTCCCTATATTTTAAAATTGTAGGTCAATTGTATGGCGGACAAAAAAATAACGTTTTTTTTCTTTAATTTAAAACTTCATTTTAAACATTATTTTATTGTGGTAAAGAGAAATATGTTTTAAACAAATCCACCATCAAAATGCACCTGGATGAGGGAAGACACTCGCAATTGTTTACAGCAGCTCCTTCAGCTTGATGTTTGTATTATCTTACTTTTCGAATTAAATAATTATATAAAAATTAAAATGTAAAATAATAACTGTAATCACCTGAAAACTTTCCACTCCTTACATATTAGTGCCTTCTTCCTAAAAATTATAAAAATATGGGAAAATAAAATATTGAAAAGATAATATTGCAGATTTATTGATTGAGTATTTAATAAACGTATTTATATTTTGAATCTATTTTAAGAGTAATCTGCTTTGTCCGTTTCATTGTTTCTAAAACAAAAGAAAATATTTCAAAGGATTTTTATTTAGAATTTAAATTTGTATATTGAAGAAAGCTAATGGTACAACTCATATTTTTGTAATTTTGCATTTTGTTGAGAAGGAAGCATAATGTCCATTTTAATATTGATTCTGTCATTTTATAACAAAAATCATAATCAATTCGAACTTAACGTGATGCTGTGATATCATAACAATTTAAATCTAATTTGAAATTTAACATTTATTAATTTATTAATCCATAATTTCACTATTTAATTGATTAAAAAAAGAGCAGCCAAGAAATAATATTATATTATTTTTTTTTTTGAACAAAAAAGCAACTTATAATTTTACACTGAATCTTACCCCACGTCATGTTCATCTGCCTTCTTTAACTTCTCTGTGGCCTTAGCTAACCACTGCTCAGTGATAATTCCAATATTTTTGCTATAGCTATAGCTACTTTTGTCACATTTTAATATAGCATCTAAAAAAGTATTCAAAATTCAGAATAGAATTAGAAAGTTATTCCTCTCGCCAAGAAACACTAAATCATATTAGCGATTTCTTTTCAAAAAACTGATTCTTCTTCAGTATGCCATATGTCTTGATAGTAAGTTTCATCAAAATAAAAAAAAAATTACATAAAAAAATCAAAATAGAAGAATATATCTGTTTAAAAAAAAATGCTAATATGATTTACTGTTTTTGGTGAAAAAAACCCTTCGCAGGAGGCCATGTATGTGAATTAAAACCAAATTAATGTCACCTACACTAGAATTTTTGCCACTCTACATTAAAAAAAAAATTATTCAAATCGTGCAAAACATAGAAAGTTACAGGCTTGTTCCTCGTTTAAGCAAGTATATATCCGAACCGTAAAAAAGTATATTATGTTGAATAATTACCTGTAACTGTTACGAAAAGTGTTGTTTTGGAAAACACTTTCTTGTCTTTGTGTCTGCGTAAACTGTAAAGCTTGGCCAAGTCATCACTCATTACTTTTCTCATAAAGCGGCGTAAACATTCCTTGTAATTATCGCCACCCAATCTACATATACTATCAATCTAGAAAAAAAAATACAAACAGGTAATTAATGTCTTTTTACAAAAAATAATAGAGAAGATTGATTAAAGTGAAAACTTGTAGTAAGAAAAGTTTACTACAAATTATTTGTCCTTTGCCTCTAAGCACAGAGGTTTATCATTTGCTAGTCGCATAATCTAGGAAGTATATATGGGTAATTTTATGTGCGACAGCCCAGTTACGTAATTTATCAATAATTTAATTTGAATTTTTATCGTGTTGCTGCACAAATGCTTGACCAGAAGTACTGCTCGATGAAAAATTTGGTGATATGCCATGCTTAAAATTTTCGCCAGAATCACTTTCCAATAAAATTACTTTCAGTGCCACTATTTGAAACATTACTTCTAATAGTCTCTAAATGAACACTATTCATTGAGTTCGTGATGCTTGCAGTACTGTGATTAAAAATTTGGGAATTATTTTGACTCATGTCTAATAGAGTTCTATTAACTTCTCTATGAAGCTGCCTGTGCCAGTATTATTTCTTTCCCTTTTTCTTTTCATTTTAGTAAGAAAATTTACAAGTGCCGTGTGATGCCCTGTTAAATGTTCCCTATAAAAAAAAAAGGTTAATATACTTACTTATTGTTCATCAGTCACTTATCACTTATACTACACATAAAAACACTTAAGTATATCAACAATAACAGACAAACGATTAAAGCACGTAATCTGACATTGTTATGTTTCGATTTCAGTTCAGTTCAATTGGTTCAAATTTTTTTCATGCTTTTTAGAATATTCTGAGAATAAACTAAGACGTATATACCTAAGTGAATATTATTAGTATATCTATTGAGCATTGCAGATATATACATAAAGAATATTCTAGAATATGCTGTGAGCACTTATATATTCTAGGAATATTCTGGAAATATTCAGAATAGATATATTCTTCTTGGTCCATTTACAGATTATTCTTAGAATATCTGGTGCTGTCTGGGTATGTTACGGTCATCTGTCTCTCTCACTCTCATATATTTTTTGGTCAGCACTCAACATAACAGATACATGTTAAATAACGTAAACGTTCCATCATAGGCCTGACTTTCGAACAGAAATAACAGTCTGTTAATACTATTTACAAATAACAGTTATAAAACTAGCTAAAAACGTACTCTTCGCCGGTTTACTAAACTTTTTATATAATTGTTACACATTCTATAGGATACTCTTCGCAATTTTTTGTAAATAATGTTAGTTTTAAACATTTTTAATTTTATAGAACAAACTTAGTTGGTGAAAGAAAGTGCAAAATAAAGTAAAAGTAAAAAGAACCATGCCCTACCTCATGTGGGTTTCGAACCTAGGATTCTTGGATTCCGAGTCAAAAACGTAAGAACCACCTAACACGTAAAAAAATGTAAAAAATGTAAATTTTTATAAAAACAAAAAAATAAAAAAAAGAAAATTCTCAAATTTAAACCATTAATAACATTTTTATTTACTGATCGATTTTGTTCAATAGGGTTCTTCCCCTAGCTAACACTAACTTAGTGTACAAATTTCAGTACAATCGGATTTTTCTTTCTTAAGTTATCGTGCTTACAAGAAACGTGACGGACGGACAGACGGACGGACATTTTGAAAGTTGTTCAGAATTCGTTCACTAACACAATGATATGAAAATCTCTAAGAGCGATATTTACGATTTTAAAAATGTGCCGATCAAATACAATATACTCTTCGTTTTTGCGAAGAGTATAACAGGTTGTTAAATAGCAACTCATCTCTAGACAGAAGTATTTCTTTCCGAAAGAAATACCTTTGTCCTTGCCCAAAATAATTTTCATAAGCACAACATTTCAACTATCAGAAATGATTACTATAACGTCTGTGAACACATCTATGATCTATGCAAAAATTTGGAAAATGTCCGAAAACATCCGAACGGAGCATATCTTACCAAGTACGCCAAATAATAATATGGACACCAATTTGACGTACAAAAATAGTAAAGAAATACATCGTTTTATATCCTTTTATTATTAATATCTAGTAACCATCCATACCTAAATCGATTAATATTAACATATAAAAGGTATTGTAAGCTGAAAACATTGGAAGAAACGATTGATTTATCCCAACAAACACAAAAGATCGGCCCTTCAGCGGGCCATCACTGGGCCAGAAATGAAACATCTGGCCCTGTGATGATCCACTGGAGGGCCGATCTTTTATGTTTGTGGGGTAGGACGTACTTAAACTGTACCAGACCCGAAAGATAAACTCAAATGTATTCATTGTGTTATGGGCAAGGCAGGTTTACATTGAGCGTTTTCTTTTCACGATTATTAAGCCTCAGGGTTTGAAAACCTAAACGCTCCTGGACAGCTCTTGAAAAGAAGAGTCAAAAACAGATATTAGGGAGTTATCGCGGAAGATAACGTATGTACGTTAAACGTTATCTTTGACATCTACGCTTGCGCATGTTTGTTTTTGTACGTGAAAACCAATATGCGCTTGCTTAGATGTCAAAAATAACGTTTAACGCAAATACGTTATCTTTTGCGATAACTCCCTATTAATCAACTGGTGCGTAAACTTAACCTATATCTTTGTGTTATTGTCAGAGAGTTGTCCAAATCTTTATAGTTTTGTACATAATAAACAGAAAATTGCAAACTGCTTAATCCTGTTATTTTGTTACACTGATTACCATGAGCAAGATTAATTAATGAGTATATACCGGGTGCCACAAGTAAGTGGCTCACCCTTATATTTCCTTTATTTTTCATTATTCATTTGAAGTTTAGGGTGCATAAACTACTTTTAAAAAATGGATTTTTTGACATAAAAAATAATATGAGAGCATTTCCGGTTTACTCGAAAATGACCGCAACTTTCGATTTTTAAATGGAACACCCTGTATATTTTTACATATTTGGATTCAAGACAACATTCTGAGTATATCATGAGAATTTCGCGAATTTTTGAGTCGATGTTCAGTTTTTTTAAACATTTTAAGACATTCGTCTAGAGTGCTTTGGAATACCAAAATTTGTTCTACGGCATGTAAAGTCCAAGGGAAAAATATAATTTTTCATTTAATTTCATTAATAACCATTTACGAAGCCTCCAAAGTTGAACATATCACTTTTTTATCGAAAACTTTTTTTTTCAAATGGGAAGGTGGTTGTTCAATAAATTATAATTTTTTTTCTAAATTCATTGATATCCATTTCAAATTTATGCTATTTGTTTCTCTATTTTATTTAATTTGTTTAAAAATAAAAAATCTACACAAAGTAGTGGCTCACCCCTATAACTTTTTTATTTTTGAACATATCAAAATGAAACTAGGGGATCTAGGGTCATACAGAAAACTGCATTTTTTGATATACGAAGTAATTTAATACCACTTCCGGTTTCGCCGGAAATAATCCTAACTTTTGATTTTCAAATGGAACACCCTGTATATTATTACAGTTTTGGATTCAGAATGAATTTTTGAACATGTGTGGTGATTTTTAGAAATTTATGACAAGTTGTTATTTTTTTTTATAGCAATTATAAATTTTAATCTAGACTGCTATGAAATAAAAAAATACGTACTTTGTCATTTTAGTTTGTACAGAAAAAATATTTATACATAGTTACTATTATTAACCATTTTGTAGGCATTTTAATGCAAGTAATTTAGTTTTTTTGAAATAACTCTTTTTTTCAAATGTGGCTCCTTGTATCCATTAAATTGCCCTTTTTTTACGAATCCATTGATATCATTATGCTTGGGTTTTTATTAACATTTATTTAAAAAACTGTAAAAACAGATTGTATGGGTCGCGTGCGCGTGACGTCACAGGCCCAGACCTTAGGAAAAACAAACCGCTGTCATTAGCTGTCAAATGGCGACTGACTGATCCTCAGAATTAAATTTTTCGTAATCCTAGAGTTTTTATCGATATCATATCGTACAAAATGGCTAGTTCTTATTGTATTATTAATTGTGGAAGTGTGGCAATCCGAGACAACATCAGTTTCTATAAAATAACGTCGATTTACAGCCAGAAGCGGTTAGGTTAAACAATTCCAGGCAATTAAAAGAAATGCTTTAAGTTGTTGCATGTTAATGCAAGAATGATTGTGAGAGTAATAACTGCTGCTCAAAAAAGCAATAAACAATCCATGGTAAAGAAAATTAACGTTTTATATTGGTTGGTCTCTATTTTTAATAACTATTTCTTATTTAACTTTTAGTTGAGCGAAGCATGAACTGCACGGAGGGAGAGTATATTTAAGAGAATACAAGTCACAATTAACAATTGACCTACATAAAATAGTAAAATACATGTTAGACATTTTATATATTATAATAAAAAATTTACAAAAATTACAACGGTTTGCGTAGTCCAATCTATAGGTATATAAGGTATAGACAAAGCTTGAAGGAATTGTGTACATTTTATTACATACTTCAAATAGTTTACAGTAGGTACGTCAATCTTTCATTGTTTATTTTATAAAGTGTCTTTTCCACAAAATTTACAGCGCGGTTAATCTGCAAGCATAGCCATATTCATTGCTAAAAAACTAAAAGGAAAGATTTCCTGTTAAGTGGTGAACATATTTTGTCTAGACTGGCAACACAATCCCAGTGAGCATTAAGGAACCATCTGAATCTGCAATAGTCCAATAGTTTTATTTATAAAACATTTAATTAGGCAAGCATATATGAAAAAAATAGTTGATAACTAATTCTTACCGTTGTAACAAGCTTTTATCCTGCAAATTTCTTGCAGAGTACTTCTTTCATCTAACCACAAACAACTTCAAGACTTTTCAATGCCTTGAATTCGTCCTTCTGTATACGTAATTCTTTCAAAAATCAAGTAATTCGCAACATCAACAATGTGTAACATTTGGAAATACATCAATATTTGTACTAAAGTATTTTTTTCTCAAAATATAAGGATTTAATTCGATGGCAGCCATATCCCTAACCTCTACATCAGGAGACAATTCTGCAAAATACGAACTAACCGTTATCCTGACGAACAAAATTGTTTATATAACAGTATTAAGAATAGTTGTAGATGTTAAATAATCCAACAACAAGTTCTTAAATGGCACAAATACTGTAAAATTCACTTTAAAGAAACACGTTTAATCGGCGGATTTCTCAATGACAGCTGTTTGTTTTTCCTAAGGTCTCAAAATCTGTGACGTCGGCGCACGCGACCCATAAATATTTTTTTCTGTACAAACTAAAATGACAAAGTACGTATTTTTTTTCATAGCAGTCTAGATGAAAATTTATAATTGCTATAAAAAAAAATAACAACTTGTCAAAAATTTATAAAAATCACTACACATGTTCAAAAATTCATTCATGAATCCAAAAATGTAATAATATACTTCCATTTGAAAATCAAAAGTTAGAGTTATTTCCGGCGAAACCGGAAGTGGTATTAAATTACTTCAAATGTCAAAAAATGCAGTTTTCTGTACCTCCTAGTTTCATTTTGATACGTTCAAAAATAAAAAAGTTATAGGGGTGAGACACTACTTTGTGTAGATTTTTTATTTTTAAACAAATTAAATAAAATAGAAAAACAAATAGCATAGATTTGAAATGGATGTCAATGAATTCAGAAAAAAATCTATAATTTATTGAACACTATGAGCCACCTCCTTCCCATTTGAAAAAAAAAAGTTTTCGATAAAAAAGTGATATGTTCAAATTTAGAGGCTTCGTAAATGGTTATTAATGAAATTAAATGAAACATTATATTTTTCCCTTGGACTTTACATGCCGTAGAACAAATGTTGGTATTCCAAAGCACTCTAAACGAATATCTTAAAATGCTTAAAAAAATTGAACATCTACTCAGAAATTCGCGAAATTCTCATGGTATACTCAGAATGTTATCTTGAATTGAAATATTTAAAAATATACAGGGTGTTCCATTTAAAAATCGAAAGTTGCGGTAATTTCCGGGTAAACCGGAAATAGTCTCATACTATTTTTTATGTCCAAAAATCCATTTTTACAGGTAGTTTATGCACCCCAAATTTCAAATGAATAAGTTAAAAATAAAGGAAATATAAGGGCGAGCCACTTACCTGTGGCACCCGGTATACTCATTAATTAATCCTTATAAGGATGAATCTAGAATGCGATTTAGTCCAGTAAACATTAATGTAACTTTACCTTTCTGAGAAGTAAGATTAATAGAACATTTTTTATATAAAATATTTTACATAATTTTACGTAAAATAATATCATATTTAAGTCAACATATTAACTTAATTACTTATACACAAGTTTACATATTTGTTACATAATTTTACTTAAAAATGGTTACCTCTACTTCATTTTACGACATGGAACGCGTCAGTGTCACGCTCACGCGGCACGCCAGTTTGCTTATTTTGATGTAAAATCTGACGTTTGTGTTTTTTGATCATTTTTGTGAAAAATTGTGGATGATGTCTTTTAATAACTTTGGTGCAGAACTGTGAACCATAAAGTGCTGTGACTTTTTTAAATATTATTTTATTTGGACGTTTTATTAGTGTAGAGGTTAGGTGCAAGGTGCAAACATAAACATGCCCGAAAAACGGTATCTTATTGTTTGCGAATTTGGTGTACATACCCATGTTGGAGGTGCACCATTTTCTAGTGAATGACCCAAAAGTAAGTTTGTGTGGTACCGTTTTTAGAAAGATATTTATTTAAATGAAACGTAATCTTTTTATAGGTTAGAATTATTTCATGGGCAATCGTTATTCTCGACAGACAATTATATCATTACATGGATTTTGTTACCCAAAAGCTGTATGATCTTAATAGTGACCAAAAGCTTTTGCGAAGTAGGTATTATGCATAGGTATGGTTATTGTTTACCGATATCTTATAGCACCTACTTTGTGTTCGTTGTTGTATTGTACATATATTTCAAGGTTTTGTATGTGTAAAGTAGGCTAATATTTTCCTGCAATTTTTCTTTTGTCCAAAATTGGCTTCAGCACGTCAAAATACTTCAGAAAAATTAGATCAGAACCTTAGGACAAAACCATTGCCCCTTTTTAGGGATTAAAAGGGGTGGTAACCAAGAACTTTTTTTTTAATATCAGAATCGGTTTCAACGTGTTAAAAAACAGGATTAGATGGTTCTGATCAAAAGCGCAGCGCTTTTCTTTGTTGTCCTGTGATTAATGATATTGCTTGTATCGCCATTAAAAAAATTAAGTTGATCATTATAAAACTACGAAGAAAACTAGAATTGGTTAATTTTGTTGCAGTAAATTAAGACAATTAAGATTTGCCATTATAAAAAAATATGCTTCTGATAGAGTTAAATCATCTTGGCAAAGGACCCCGCACATTTTCTTATATAAAATGGCTCTCGGTGAATGTAATACCTAATATAATATAATACAATATTTATACAAAAAAAGCTTAAGAAACAGTAACAAATTCGAAAATTGAATCGTTGATTGTTTACTTTTCAGTGGCGTTAATTAACAATTTGTTTATATGACTGTTTAAGAAACTGTACTTTTATCATGGGATTCTCACAAGATTGATGCACTCGTCTACAGCGTATGCATGAAAAAAGTACTGCTTTATACACTTGTTGCATAAATAAGTATTTTAAAATTATTTAAAACAATTTTTTGACAATTATTTAACAAATCCATTTTTTTCACGCTTCACGGCTCCCAATTGGCGTAGAAAAACCCGTTTTTTAAAATTGTTTCTTTTTTGTGATCTTTTGAAGCATTCTAATAATTCTATATTTCTATAAAAAATTTAAAATGATTTTAAATAGTTTAAAAAAATTATGTGTTAACACCACTGAAGAGTAGAAGAAAAATCTACATTCTAAAAAAAATTGTTCTATGACTTGATGCACTTAAGCAGCCAACGTTCAATTTTCAATTTTCAAATTTGTTATTGTTTTTTTTGGCGTTGTTATAAACATTTCCACTTGAAATTTGGTATGATGATTTAATGGGCTTATTTAGCATATTTTTTTATTACGTTTTGCAAAAAATCTCTTAATTTTAGAGCGAAATTCAAAAAACTAGGATATTCTAAGATCTCTAGAGGCTTTAAAATTAATCAAGAATATAGACGCTGCGTGAAGTCATTCACTCCTAGTTGCATTTCCATTCCCCTTTTTTCAGCAGTTATATGCTGCATACTCTTATGTTGAAATACTCCAATAGTCCCCAAATCACCATCTCTGGCAAATTAGACAAATCTGATTTTAAATAGCTGGGTTTTAAGAGGACAATCTGCAGTAAGACAAAACATATTTTCATTGATATATATGAAAAAGGTATATACGGGTGGGCGTGCACCTTTGACCAATGAAATATGCCGACCAAGTAAAAAGGCGGAGAATAACATATTGTGTAATATATAAGAGAAATAGTTCAAATATATTTCTGTCGTACAGAGTCGAATTTCGCGTTGGGTGCACAAGAATTTTTATTTAAAATAATTTGAGTAGGAAAACTGAATGCGGTTGTAGTGATTCCTTAGGCAGTGGTTTTTAATTAAAAGAAAAAACTATCTGTAGGTACATAATGTATATTTACAGTGTACAGGGTGTCCTAGTTAACGTGTTATGTCCGATTTTCTCGGTAGTTTTTGAGATAAGTATTTTTTTTTTTCGGGGAATCTATGCCGCTAAGAAACATATAATTGAACATCAAAGAAGAATTGATCGGATTATTTATGTTCTTAATTGACTATTAAAGCATTAAAGGAAAGTAAAAAAAGGCATGTAAATTTTAAATATCACTTCCGGTTTACATGGCAATGGCGTTCTTTTTCTTGAAAATAGAATATTGATTACTTCCACATCCAGTGGTAGTATAGTAACAAAAAATTTTTGAATGTTTTTATTGTTCAAATAGGCTTAGACTGTCATGAAAGGTCGACATTTTAAGTTTGAGCAAAAAAAAAATTCTGCCTGTCTGTCTAACTTTTTTGTGCGCACGATTACTCTGGAACCGTTTAAGATATTGACTTGAAATTTGGTACACTTATGTACTTTAACGGGATCTGGAACTAGATTATATTTTCATCTTATTCCATCGAAGGGTTGGGTTGTAAATTGGGGTAAATGGGGAGGTAAACAGGTAAATCAAGCAGGTAAGAGTCCGTAAAATTGGTATTTAGTATATATAAGAGAAGCTAGGGTCTCGAAAAAATTTTTGACATTAGCTACCCCCATTACCACTCCTACCCCACTTTTTAAGGGGACGAAAAAAAAGTGTGATTTAGTGTATGTACAAGAACCAAAAAACCTCAAAATATTTTTTTACCATAGGCCAAGAATTTTTATTGAAAAATTACCAAAAATCCTCGTTATGTTGGGGCGATGCCTATTACGAATAACTGGCAAAATAAGGATACATATATTACTTCAACATCCAGTGGAAGTATAGTAACGACAAAAAAATTTTTTAAAAATTTTTATTGTTCAAATAGGCTTAGAATGTCATGAAACGTCGAGATTTTAAGTTTGAGCAAAAAAACTTCTGTCTGTCTGTCGGTCTAACTTTTTTTTTGTGCGCACGTTTACTCTGGAACCGTTTGAGATACTCACTTGAAATTTAGTACACTTATGTACTTTAACGAGATCTAGAACTAGATTATATTTTCATCTTGTTCCGTCGAAGAGTTGGGGGTAAATTGGGGTAAATTTGGGGTAAATAGGTAAATCAAGCAGGTAAGAGTTCATAAAATTGGTATTTACTATATACAAGAGAAGCTAAGGTCTCAAAAAAAATTTTGGCCTTAGCCCCCACCCCATTATTAAAGGGGATGAAAAAAAATTTAATTTAGTGTGTGTACAAGAACTAGAAACCTCAAAATATTTTTTTACCTTATCCACCCCCATTACCACCCTCTATCACCACCCTCACCCCATTACCGATGTGGGGTATCGTTTTATGGGTTTTTGAGGTAGAGAATTTCAAATATTATATTATTAAACAATTATTTCCACATACAACATTTTTTCGTTGTGAGTGACTTGGATAGAAAATCTGGATGTGGAAGTTGGGCAGCGGTTTTTTTTATTGTTAAATTAGTGTACAATATCGATAATTCTATCATTCCCAATTGAAATTAAAATTTTGTGGACATGCCTATTGAAAGTCGCATTTCGGAGATATGAACTTTACTTTGCTTTTTTTTAAAGGAACACTCCATATATGTACCATTTGAAACGCCATAAAAAAAGCTTTGTATTTATAATATAATACATGGTACTTATCTTAAACAAATTTTGTCTAATTTACTATAAATTTACAATTTATCAAATTAGCCATGGAAAACAAAAGTATGTAAATTAAAATAAACAATATGTTAGTTCTGTCTAATTTCACTTTATTTTAAATAAAATGGAGAATTTCAATAATTGATACAGTGTGTTTCACTTGAAATGGTAACACCCCAATAACTTTATTTTTTTTCCGATTTGAATCGCATTTTACTTAAGTATAGAACAAACTAGTATCTACTTATGATCAGAAAAACATTCGCCTCCTACGGTACCAAAGCCACCTGCGGTACCAAAATATGTGGAGAAAATCGGAAAATCATATTAGGCATTTTTTTATCGGAAAATTTTGTTAATAAAACTTGTTAAGAATTGTCCAAAATGGCCAAAATTTAATCAAAATTAAAAAATGAAAAACTTGAAATTTAAAAAATTTTTAAAATAATTAGGTATTTAAAAAAAAACTGTTTTACAACTACCTGCAGCTTGGGTTTAATTTCAAACAAAATTGTCATAGTACAGTTTTCTAAACGAAAAAACCCATTCAAATGATATTTTCGGACTTGGACATTATTTTAATAAAAATTTATATATTTTTTTTGATTAAATTTTGGACTTAAGGTTTCTGAACAATTCTTTCATTAACAAAATTTTCCAATAAAAATATGCCTAATATGATTTTTTGATTTTATCCGCATATTTTGGTACCGCAGGTGGCTTTGCATTTGTAGGACGTGAATTTTTTTCTGGTAATAAGTAGATCCTAATTTGTTCCATAAGTAAAATTAGATTCAAATCGGAAAAAAAATTTAAAAAGTGAACAGACTGGGTCATATATCATTGAAAAGATTTTTCTATGGCCTTTCAAATAGTGTAAAAATATATGGGGGTGTTCTATTTAAAAAAACCGCTGCCCAAGGAATCATTACTTCCGCATCCAGATTTTCGATCCAACTCATTCACAACGAAAAAATTTAGTAATGGGGTGGGGGTGGCTAATGCCAAACATTTTTTGAGACCTTAGCTTCTCTTGTATATACTAAATACCAATTTTCTGGACTATTAGCTGCTTGATTTAGCTGGTTGCCCCAAATTTACCCCAATTTACCCCCCAACCCTCTGACGGAACAAAATGAAAATATAATCTAGTTCCAGATCTCGTTAAAGTACATTTGTGTACCAAATTTCAAGTCAATATCTTAAACGGTTACAGAGTAAACGTGCGCACAAAAAAGTTACAGACCGACAGACAGAAATTTTTTTTTCGCTCAAACTTAAAATCTCGACGTTTCATGACATTCTGAGCCTATTTGAACAATAAAAATTTAAAAAAATTTTTTTGTCGTTACTATACTTCCACTGGATGTGGAAGTAAAACCAAGGTAAAGCTCATATCTCCGAAATTCGACTTGTTTGAATTGTTTTGCTGAAATGATGTTTGGAAAATACATGTGATATCTCATAACTTTTATTTTTGAACGTATTTACGTAACTCCAAAAATAAAGAAGTTAAATGAGGTTTTAACGTTTGCACAACCACCCTGTACTGTTGACTATAATAAGGAACTTTAGTCTAGTTATTATAAAAAACACGTTCTCAAATAAATTAAACATGTTCTGATAGAACATATTAATAATAATAATTTTTTGTTTTTATGTCTTTGGTGTTTTTCAAAAAAATTGCCGCGCTTGGATTTTACCCTATAGCCCCCCCCCCTAAATCCGCCACTGACTGCGCTCCGTCAGAAACCCTAAAATACCTATAAGCATGTTTGGAGCATATTTAATGTCCGATATATCAAAAAATATTACAGCTAGATCCTTATATGTTTGAAATCAGGGATAAAGGATCTAAAAGAATATGTAAAAATATACAGGGTTTTTCATTTAAAAAGCAACCTTCATTGTTATATCACGTGACATATCCAAGCAATTGTTTTTTAATTGCATTTAAAAAAATATGTATACAACCTTACAACTCTTATACGAAACTTTTTTTTGTCTCCAATAATAACATAAATAAAGGGGGTCAAAATATAGTTATAATTCGTCCGCTGTCTTGGATTCCTAAATTTTTACCAAAAATTCGTAACCCGCATCCCGAAAATCCCCAGATATCGATTTTCATTCGAATAGGATCACAGATGACAAAATTCATCCGCCATCTTGGTTTTCTAAATTTTGACCGAAAATTCGTAACCCGCATCCCCGAAAACCCCCAGACATCGATTTTCAGCCAAATAGGACCATAGATGACGAAATTCGTCCGCCATCTTGGAGTCCTAAATTTTGATAAAAAATTCGTAACCCGCATCCCCGAAAACCCCCAGATATCGATTTTCAACCAAATAGGACCATAGATGACGAAATTCGTCCGCCATCTTGGAGTCCTAAATTTTGATCAAAAATTCGTAACCCGCATCCCCGAAAACCCCCAGATATTGATTTTCAGCCAAATAGGACCATAGATGACGAAATTCGTCCACCATCTTGGAGTCCTAAATTTTGATCAAAAATTCGTAACCCGCATCCCCGAAAACCCCCAGATATCGATTTTCAGTCGAATAGGACTATAGATCACGAAATTCGTCCGCCATCTTAGATTCCTAAATTTTGACCAAAAATTCGTAACCCGCATCCCCGAAAATCCTCCGATATCGATTTTTAGTCAAATAGGACCATAGATGACGAAATTCGTCCGCCATCTTGGAGTCCTAAATTTTGATCAAAAATTCATAACTCGCATCCCCGAAAACCCCCAGATATCGATTTTCAGTCGAATAGGTCCATAGATGACGAAATTCGTCCGCCATCTTGGATTCCTAAATTTTGACCAAAAATTCGTAACCCGCATCCCCGAAAACCATCCGATATCGATTTTTAGTCAAATAGGACCATAGATGACGAAATTCGTCCGCCATCTTGGAGTCCTAAATTTTGATCAAAAATTCATAACCCGCATCCCCGAAAACCCCCAGATATCGATTTTCAGTCGAATAGGTCCATAGATGACGAAATTCGTCCGCCATCTTGGATTCCTAAATTTTGACCAAAAATTCGTAACCCGCATCCCCGAAAACCATCCGATATCGATTTTTAGTCAAATAGGACCATAGATGACGAAATTCGTCCGCCATCTTGGAGTCCTAAATTTTGATCAAAAATTCATAACCCGCATCCCCGAAAACCCCCAGATATCGATTTTCAGTCGAATAGGTCCATAGATGACGAAATTCGTCCGCCATCTTGGATTCCTAAATTTTGACCAAAAATTCGTAAACCGCATCCCCGAAAACCCCCAGATATCGATTTTCAGTCGAATAGGATCGTAGATGACGAAATTCGTCCGTCATTTTGGATTCCTAAATATCTTAGCAGTATGAGATTCCTCGGAAAACCTACGTCAGATTGGATTTTGAACCATAAACTTATCTCAGAAACTACCGAGAAAACCCAGCATAGCGCGTTAACTGGGACACCCTGTACATTTTGCTTGGTAATAATTTCGAATAAATTGATTTCTGACCTAACTAAAAACCGCATTCAAATTTTCATAATAAAATTTGTAGGAGTGTTTATACAAAACCGGTCCTCTCTATTTGGCACCTTTTATTTATGTATTAACATTTTCAAGAATTTCATCTATTAAGTAATTCCTGTAAGATAAAATAATTTATAAATAAATTTAAGATATTACCAGAACTCCTAAATGCTTCCCTGGCAAGCATTCATTCGCGTCAGGTCTCCATGACAACAAGTTCCTCCCTAAAGTCTGAGAGCGTGTAAAGCTATGCGAATGCCGAGGCGAGTGCCATCTATTGACGGCAAAATTGGAAACTATTTATTGAATCTATGTTTGAAAATTAAGAGGTTATATTTTATCCACGTAATTAATTATGGACTATCTAGGTCGTCACGATTTCGTTTTTTGTAAATTCCAATTTTTCGACGTCCATTTTTTCGTTGATCACGTGTTTTTGACTAAAACAAAAAAATAAAAACGTGACGAACTAGAATATATATTTTAATACATACGTACAAAATTTGAAGTTTCTATCTTCAAAAATAAGCCGAATAATTCGTTTCTTCATTTCACTGACCGCAGATTATAACTTTGAGACAGACTTTCGGATTGAATGACAGCACTTTGAGCACATCGGTTCAAGTTTAAAGCAGTATACTTCTGAAACATCGGATCGACCTCAAATTTTCAGTATTATAATTATTCAATGATTACTTTGCATAAACGTAATAAAAAGTGAATAATGAAATTTGACTAAGTGACCCCATTCCATTGGAAGCGTGTTTTCGTAAAGTTTTGTTAAAATATATACATTCCCAGCAAACACAAGAATTGCGGCCCTTAAATGGGCCATTGTAGCGATCAATGGCTTTCTTATGGCATAGGCTAACCTTTTGTGGCTCATAATAAATTATATGCAGGCGTAACAGCTTTCATGTTGTTATGAATTGCCACATAATAACCAGAAATGGTCAATTATTGTGCAACCATAAAAAATGCTCCTTCAGTTTATACGTTGATGGTACTTTTATGGTAATATGCAGGCTAATATTTTAAATGATTACGCGCATGCGCATTACACATAATAAAGACTTCATACACATGACCATAAATACTGCTTTTAGCATCCGAAATAACGGTCACTAAGATAGCTCAGTTGGTCAGAGAGTCAGTACTGTAATACGGACAACGGAGACATGCAGGTTCGAACCCCACCAACCGCAATTATTAAAGGTAAGTAAAAATGTATATAAAAACTTAATAAACATTACAATTTGCAGGCAACCCTTATGAGAATAAATTGGAGCTGTGTTAAACAATATTAAATATGTAAATAAAATATACGGATGATAACAAACAAATTCATAGTACAATATTTATGCATTATTTCATTTTTATCAAGTAAAGTACTTACATGTCAAAGTTGTACTTTTTCGTAAAAAGCGTCCTGAATAATATATTTATATAAAAAAGTAGGATGTCCATATGTCGTACTTTATGGATGTATAAATATTATTGTACACTGTTGGCAAATTGAAGGATGGCCAGCTGCTGGCCGGTGGGACATTTCGCCAATGGTCCCCTTGTGGCTCCCCATAAAAGTGCCAATTATGATAATGCTGGCGACGGTGCGTGTGACCATTTATGTGCCAATTATGAGTGTTTGCTGGGTTATTAATTAAGCTATCATAAATTGTTTAATAACTTAACAAATTGATCAATATAGTTTGCATCTAGTTTTCTTCACAATTTAGTAGAGAATAATCTGTTTTTCTTTATTGCGATACAAGCTATATAACCAGATTTACTACACTATACAGGGTGCGCCACTTAAAACTCCCCGGACTTGTAACTTTTTTTATTTTCGAAGCGATGACCATGTTGGGCACATCCAATTGTAGACATTTTTATTGCCTCTAAACATCCATACAGAGTGATTACATTTTTTTTACTCGTTAAGAAAGGAAATTTAATTTCTTTAAATATTTTTTTACCTCATCCTGTACATAGACTGTGTTAATGTTTTCTTATAAAGGTTTTAATTAGCTTCAATTTATGTTATTAAAATTAAAAAATTTGCAATTTCCTACTTAGTACATTTTAATATGTTAGTTTTTAAAAATATTTTTTTTGTTACGCTGAATATTGTTTGTGATATGTCTTTTACAGATAAAGCATAAAATTATTATTTACATTCTTTTCAAAGTAATTTAAAAAAAAATCAGTTTGGAATCGGATAGAGTGTTTTTAATTCCTTTCTCTAAAACCAAAAAGAATTTCGAATATGATGTAATAATATAAATTGAAGCTAATTCCCACTAAACAAAATATATATCCGTAATATTACGCAATGTTAAACTGAAGTAACATATTTAATGTTTTCTTGCAATATGATATTTATATTAAAATAACTAACTTTGGTATAGCTGAGAAATGTTAAATTGCAAAATATTGAACAAACATTTAGTTAATATTAGCTCGAAAATATTTCCGTAATATAAAAAAATATATTTAGCAAATGTATGTCACATATTATCGTCAATGTATCTTTAATATTACCAGTAAAATAAGCATATTATATTACAAGAACGTAACATGTAATATTACACAAAAATATTTCACATATATAACTGTAAATGTGTTACGAATTAATCTCATACATTATTAATAATATCCATTTGATCATACATTAACATTATCTGCAACGTTTATTCTATGTAACTACCATGAACTTTTGTGAAAACTCGCCTATTGACAGGACGCGTCGTTTCCCGTCTAAAATAGTATGAACATAACCTTAAAACCTTCGATATGTTGTGAGTAAGTGTGTCATGCCTTAATCTCAGAAATGGGTGATAAAAGCGAGGATAAGGTAAGTACCCAGCAAACATAAATATATAGCATATACGTAAATGCTACGTAAACTAAGTTTCGCAGAAGTAACGTGCTATGTAAAATGTGACGCATAATCATATGTGCATACTCTGCGAAATGTCAGCAACATGTGCATATGATTTTTACATAGTGAAGAGGTAACACTGTGACCTCACGGTACGGAACAAATGACGTAGCGTATATGTATATTCAACCACTTGCTATGTAAAGCATACGTAACTAATTTTATCTCTTTATGATGTAGCATATATGTATATTCAACCACTTGATAGTGATCTTACGCTACGTAACTTATATGCTTTTTATCTCTTTATGATGTAGCATGTATATATTTTATCTACCTACCGTATGTTCAAAATAGCATATCCCAGCACTTTTTAAATATTGATACTACACAATTGGATTTTTAAAGTTAGATATATGAATAAAGTTCCTTATAAGTTATACAGAAAAATATATTTCTTTAGGAAATTACCAAGTTTTATTTTTATACCTTATTTAGAGAGTCGAGTAGTTTTATATTTTGAACGAAAATTTTTTTGTAAAAAATGGTTATATTTAAAATATAAAACTATCTAAATTTCTAAAAATGTTCAAAGGTATTCTACTTAAAAATAAAAGTTGATGTCTCCTCCAGTTATTTCCTAAAGAATATCAATTTCTCTGGACAATTCATGAGGAATTTATATTCATATATTTAACTCCAAGAATCCAGTTCTCTAGTATCAATATTTAAAAAGAACTATAGGGTGCTATTTTGAACATTATGGTAGGTATATAAAATAAATACATGCTACATCAAAAAGAGATAAAAAGTATATAATGCATGATGGTTGTCTGATTTGTCAACATATATTAGCTTAGGAAAGATTCTCGAATTGAATAACAGTTTAAACTAAGTTAATTAGTATCAACAAAGTTTCAATTCCATCTTAATCTCTGCATATCCCAGTAGGTAAACCAGGCATTAGGCGTTGTCCTCGACGTTGTCATCTATATGTTTTTCAGAAAGCAGCTATACGATATTTTTTCTTCTCCAATTATGTATACCCACCTACCTACCTTGCCTTGCATTCCTAGTAAAGCTCAAATTTCATTTAATTTATTTTATTAACTGTTGATTTAGGAGAAATTAATACTAGTGTCTTTTGTGTAACTCATCTATATTCAAGTTTACTAAGTATCTACAATAAGTGTTAAGCATTTCTCGGGTCGTTTCTGATTGTACTCGTTCTTTGGTCAGCTTTCGTCACTCTGACATTTGCTACTTGAACATCAGTTACACAACCTGTGAAAATAATTGAAATATTAGTCTATTTCATATACGGGGTGCACCATTTAAAACTCCCCAGGCTTGTAATTTTCTTATTTTTTAAGGCACATCAAATTGTAGATATATTTAAAGCATAAAAAAAAATTTTTTTGAAAAAATTGTTAAGAAAGAAATCTTAATTTCGTTGAATATTTTTTTACGTCACCCTGTACATGAACTGCGTTAATGTTTTCTTATAAAGGTTTTAATTAGCTTCAATTTATATTATTACGTCATATTCGAAATTTGGTTTTAGAGAAAGGAATTAAAAACACTCTAAACTGATTTTTTTTTAAATTACTTTGAAAGGAATGTAAATAATAATTGTATGCTTTATCTGTAAAAGACATATCACAAACAATATTCAGCGTAATAAAACGGTAACAAAAAATTTAAAAAAATATTTTTAAAAACTAACATGAAAATATACTAAGTAGGAAATTGCAAATTTTTTATTTTTTAAGTATTTTTATTTTAATAACATAAATTGAAGCTAATTAAAACCTTTATAAGAAATCAATAACACAGTCCATGTACAGGGTGAGGTAAAAAAATATTTAAAGAAATTAAGTTTCCTTTCTTAACCATTCAAAAAAAAATTAATCACTCTGTATGGATATTTAAAGGATTTAAAAATGTCTACAAGTTGATGTGCCCAACATGGTCATCGCTTCGAAAATAAAAAAGTTACAAGTCTGGGGAGTTTTAAGTGGTGCACCCTGTATAGTGTAGTAAATCTGGTTATATAGCTTGTATCCCTTTACTAAATTGTGAAGAAAACTGGATGCAAACTATTTTGATCAATTTGTTAAGTTATTAAACAATTTATGATAGCTTAAATAATAATGTATATATTTTAACAAAACTTTACGAAAACACGCTTCCAATGGAATGGAAAATTTGAGGTCGATCCGATGAGTTTCAGAAGTATACTGCTTTAAACATGAACCGATGTGCTCAAAGTGCTGTCAATCAATCCGAAAGTCTGCCTCAAAGTTGAGTTTACACTGTTAAAACCCAGCTATTTAAAATCAGATTTGTCTAATCTGCCAGAGATGGTGATTTGGGGACTATTGGAATTTTTCAACATAAGAGTATGCAGCATATAACTGCCGAAAAAAGGGGAATGAAAATGCAACTAGGAGTGAATGACTTCACGCAGCGTCTATATTCTTGATTAATTTTAAAGCCTCTAGAGGATACACGATCAAATGCGGCAAGATGGTTTTCCTGCAACAAATTGTCCCTAAATCAAAATAAAACAATAAATATGATTTTTACTCATAGACCTATAGTGGACTATGAAAATCCAGAAAAAATCAAGTTTCTTGGACTTTATCTTGACCCAAAGTTAAATTGGTGTCACCATGTGGATTTCCTTGCAAATAAACTGAGTAAAAATACTTTCATCCTAAGAAATTTGAGAAATGTTGTGCCAATGAATATTTTAACTATTGCCTATCACTCATTAATTGCATCTCATATAGCATATGGACTGTTAAACTGGGGGCATGCACCTCAAGCTAGTAGAATATTTTCTGTACAAAGAAAAGCTATTAGAATCATTTCAAATCTGGGATATAGAGATGATGTTAAACAAAAATTCATTGATTTAAATATATTAACATTCCCTTCATTATATATTTATACATGTTTATTATTCATGTATAAGAATGTTCACTTGTTTGAAAGAAAAGGCTCTAATCATAATTATAATACTAGACATGAGTTTGACATAAAACTCGACTATAACAGACTGAAATCAAGTGATTATGCATATAATTACTTCGGCCCTATTTTTTATAATAAGCTTCCTTTACATGTTAGAAGTTTCCCAGAGGCGAGATATAAACATGTGATAAAGGATTTCCTTAACAAAAGGGCATTTTATGATGTCCATGAATTTTTAAACTGTGATGTCTCTACGTTGTGATAAGCTAAAATAGGTATTTCAGGTCTTCTGTAAGATGTATTATTTCATTTTATTATATTTTATTTTAATGTAACAAAGACTGTGATAATGTGTAATGTTTTTTTTTTTAATTACTTATCACCATTTTTTTGCTATCTTATAGCATTCATTATAAATTTTAAATTTTATGTATGTATGATGCTTTGTGTATATTGACGTGTGTAAAACACATATTGTGTTGTGAACATCAATAAATGATTTGATTTGATCTTAGAATATCCTGGTTTTTTGAATTTCGCTCTAAAATTAAGAGATTTTTTTGCAAAATATAATAAAAAAAAATATGCTAAATAAGCCCATTAAATCATCACACCAAATTTCAAGTGGAAATGTTTATAACAACGCCAAAAAAACAATAACAAAGTCGAAAATTGAACCGTTGACTGTTTAAGTGCATCAAGTCATAGAACAATTTGTTTTAGAATGTAGATTTGTCTCCTACTCTTCAGTGGTTTTAACACAATTTTTTTAAACTATTTAAAATCATTTTAAATCTTTTATAAAGAATTTTTTTCTCAGAATTAAACAATTAAAAATTATTAGAATGCTTCAAAAGATCACAAAAAAAGAAACAATTTAAAAAACGGGGTTTTCTACGCCAATTGGGAGCCGTGAAGCGTGAAAAAAATGCATTTGTTAAATAATTGCCAAAAATTGTTTTAAATAATTTTAAAGTACCTACTTATTTATACAACAAGTGTATAAAGCAGTACTTTTTTCATGCATAAGTTGTAGACGAGTGGATCAATCTTTTGAGAATCCCATGATAAAAGTAGTTTCTTTAACAGTCATACAAATTGTTAATTAACGCCACTGAAAAGTAAACAATCAACGATTCAATTTTCGAACTTGTTACTGTTTCTTAAGCTTTTTTTGTATAAATATTAAATTATATTATACTATTACATTCACCGAGAGACATTTGATATAAGAAAATGTGCGGCGTCCTTTACCAAGATGATTGAATTCCACCAGAAGCATATTTTTAATAATGACAAATCTTAATTGTCTTAATTTATTGCAACAAAATTAACCATAAAGGTTCAGACAATTCTAGTTTTCTTCGTAGATTTATAATGATCAAATTAATTTTTTTAATGGCGATACAAGCAATATCATTAATCACAAGACACCAAAAAAAAGGGCTGCGCTTTTGATCAGAACCATCTAATCCTGTTTTTTAACGTGTTGAAACCGATTTTGATATTAAAAAAAAAATTATCAGTTTTTGGTTACTACCCCTTTTATCCCCTAAAAAGGGGCAATGGTTTTGTCCTAGGGTTCTGATCTAATTTTTCTGACGTGCTGAAGCCAATTTTGGACAAAAGAAAAATTGCTGGAAAATATTAGCCTACTTTACACATACAAAACCTTGAAATATATGTACAATATAATAACGAACACAAAGTAGGTGCTATAAGATGTCGGTAAACAATAACCATACCTATGCATAGTACTTCGCAAAAGCCTTTGGTCACTATTAAGATCTGGGTTTCCTCGAATTACAACTTCTTACGCTGGATTCAGTTGACCTTAATAATGTGGGAACAGCACCAACATACAGCTTTTGTGTAACAAAATCCATGTAATGATATAATTGTCTGTCGAGAATAACGATTGCCCGTGAAATAATTCTAACCTGTAAAAGATTACGTTTCATTTAAATAAATTTCTTTATAAAAACGGTACAACACAAACTTACTTTTGGGTCATTCACTGGAAAATGGTGCACTTCCAACGTAGGTATGTACACCAAATTCGCAAACAAGAGGGCATGTTTATGTTTGCACCTAACCTCTACACTAATAAAACGTCCAAATAAAATAATATTTAAAAAAGTCACAACGCTTTATGGTTCACAGTTCTGCATCAAAGTTATTAAAAGACATCATCCACAATTTTTCACAAAAATTATCAAAAAACGCAAACGTTAGATTTACCATCATTTTACACTGGCGTGCTGCGTGAGCGTGACACTGACGCTCGCTGCTGACGCGTTCCATGACTTCGATGTCGTAAAATGAAGTAGGTAAACATTTTTAAGTAAAATTATGTAGCAAATATGTAAACTTGTGTATAAGTAATTAAGTTAATATGTTGACTTAAATATGATATTATTTTACGTATATGCTATGTAAAATTATGTAAAATATTTTATATAAAAATGTTCTATTAATCTTATCTCTCAGAGAGGTAAAGTTACATTAATGGTTACTGGGTAAGTAGATAATTACAGTAACGTAGAAATTCGAAACTTTTAGCAACAAAATAAAAATAAACTTTAGATTTTATTTAGTTACCTTAAATTTGCGGTATTTTTACACCTGTGTTATTTGTTGAAGCACACTAATTTTATTGATAAACATATAACAATATAGGATATAGGTCCTTTCCTTTGTTTTTGAGTGTAGTGTAGTGTGTTTTACACTACACGCAAAGTCAGCTGAAAATTGAGTGTATACTGTATATGAGTTTGATAAAAGCAATAGATTGGACAAGTGTAATTGAAATTGAAATTTTTCTAATTTATTTTTTTCGAAAGCTTTCTGGAAGAATTCCTCAGTGAATTGATCATCTAAGAAAAATTGTTAGATTAGGTAAATAATACATTCCTATACGGTATTTTTTATAATTACCAATTCTTAGAAGATTAATTACTTGTGGGTCATCTTCCAACCTGCAATTTTAAACTGCATTTCCTCAATTTTCCCACACCAATACACAACAAATAATTCACCTAAAAGTCCAGAAACTACCCTATTAATTCAAATATTTCTATTGCGCATGTCCAGTGCAATTCACACCTGCCTTCGACCAGGTGGAGATAAGCTACACCAGTGCTGACCAGTGGACCTTATACTGGGCGAAGGAATGGTAAAATGTAGAGCATGTTACACCGTATCCTTGCAAAGAAACGACTTTGGGTAATTCAGTGTAGTTCAGTGCTACACTTCGTATGCAAAGGAAAGAACCTATTAAAATATTATTCTTGTTTCAATTTGCTTATCTTAGGTCAGTTATTTATTGCTTTACTCACCGGAGGCTAGGGGCTTAACCCCTGATCCGTTGCATATGTGGTCCTAATCACGGAGATAAAAAAAATAAAAATTTGATATTAGGCCACCGATAAGTAACTCAATTTGCCCTGTTTTAAGTTGGCTGCTCGACCAACGTAATAGCTAGGGAGCTGGTGGCAGAATTTTTTATATGATTTTATTGTGTGACTGAAGTTGAAAAGTGTAAAGACGTCGTAATAACAAGCCGGAAAAACATTTCAGTCATTACAGCCGTTGCTGATTTTTTAATTAAGAGGTAATTAGAAATGCAAAACAAACGCTCCTATATGATTTTATTGTGTCAGTCACTTGTTTTAAACGTTGCCTGTTAATATGACATTGATATAAATGCTGTCGGCTGAAATCTATGTGTCTGCGTTTTCTTGTAATTTAATTTTTTTTATTAATTTATGATATACTAAAAATTAAGTGATTTTATTGACGCTGTACCATATAACAAAAGTTTCGCAAAGCGGTAAGAAACAATAAAACAAACTTCAGTAACCTGTGTACTGCTGCGTTTAAAGGCGGTGAATTTTCAAAAATGCGAAAAAAAACACTTCTGTATTATTTTATTATTTCAGCCACTTTGCAGGAAGCTTTGTTTGTTCGTAAAGAACATAAAAAAAATAATGACTGAAATCTACATTGCTGATTTCTCATTGGCTGACGTTTCTTATTAATAATTGAAAAGTGAAAAGAAACATGTTTTTTCAAAATAATTCGGCAACGCTCGATCCTACGAGAAGAATGTTCAAGACAAAGTTGAATAGGACAAAATTTCCTACATTTTTTTGTATATACATTTTTATTGTAAGTCTAATACGTAACGAGATACAGCGGTGGGAAAATGTTTAACGATTTTTTTTTTTTAAAAATGCTCAAACTCCATTGTTGCGCGGACGGTCCTGCCTTTAATACGTACAGGCTTAGAGAGCAGTAGTTTTGATTTGATAAGAATTACTTACATTTTTGGTATATTGAATGTTTCTAAGCAATTGTGTAAGGATAAAACGTGTGTAAGGATAAAACGTGTGTAAGGATTTTCTAAGGGATTTAAAATTTTGTAGCCAATAGTCGGGACATAAAATTTTATAATTTGAAATTTCTTTAAAAAATGTTGGATTATCTAAAAATTATAAAAAGAGTATAAGAGCAAGTACCGACTCTTGAGGTATTCCATGTTTTATTGCCAATTCTTCTGAATACCTGTCATTAAATTTAATAACTTTTGTTTCCTATTTTCGAGAAATGATATAAGCCACTGTAATACTATCCCGTCAATTTAATTTTTTTTAGTTTCAATACAAGTATTATAATATATCTTGCATCGCTATTAAAGTGTGATTATACAGATTTCCTGTGTGAACCTTCAAGTGTGTTTTCTCATAATTACTAAAAAATATTCAAAAAAAAATCGGTGATCAGTGGCGCACTACTCTTAAAGTATACCTTTCAGGTGAGGTTCTCATAATTACTAAAAATATTCAAACGTTTAATTTGGATTAGATCAGAAATAATCAATGGGGCACTGTCGGTGTGTAGCGTCCAGGCTGAATTCTTATGGCACCTCAATGTATGTATACGTGATTACAGGTTTCTCTCAGGAAAATGGTTTCCAAGAAAATACGCACAGAAAAGAGCAATCTTGATACCTAGAGCAGCGGAAACTCAACTCAATAAATAGATCATATTCTGGTAGGCAGGGAGATGACTTATAGTGTTCTGTCACCAATGGATACCCATAAAAGCTTGAAAAAGTTAAATACAAAGTGTCAACGTATAGAAGTTATATTTAAGTTTGTATAAGTGAATGTGTAAAATAATTTATACCTCTGCTTGATAAGAAATATTAGTTAGTGTTTAATTAGGTACAGAAACCAAAACTTTCCACAGTGCTTTCCTCTAACGCAGTAAATCATAGCATATACATAGTGCAGTGAAATCGTGTACCTAGAGACTTTAATGCACATATACTCCACACATGGTCTAACGAAAATGGAAACGCGCTGAAAAACCTAGCACACATGTTTGACTTAACAATAAGAAATACATGGAGTAAAAGTCAAACATGCATTAACACCTGGAGTAATGGAAGCTCAATCACACAAATAAACCATATTCTGGTAAGCAGAGAGATAAGGGAAAGGATCAAGAAGGTTAAAGCAAAAAGGACAGCAGAAAACCTACTGAAGAAAACGCTAACACTGAACAGCACCAAACTAAAAATAGGGAGACCATGTTACCCGTGGAAAACAACAATCGAGAGGATCATAAACAAACTGGGAAAGAAAAGCGAGGGGAAAATGAAAAAACCATGCGTCATGTGGCTCTCGCTGCTGACAACAAGCATGACTCAAATCCAACCCAGCATCGGAAATCGAGGAATCGGAAGACTCAGAAAAAGAAGATTCGAAGAAGCAGAAACAAAAAAAGAGGAGCATAAACAGTAATAAACACTTCTCAATAAGTCACAACACATATTTCACACAAAGATTCAGAAGAGACAGATACCCAGAACCAAAAGCACAAAAAAGGGAGCTTAAACGCTCCCTCACGACACAATGCGGTAAACGCATCTCACAAATACCTACACGTCCCATCCCATATTCCTTTACCATGCGCCATGTGGTACTCACTGCTGGCAACAAGCATGACCTTAGTCCAACCCAGCGTGGACGTAGCAGGCCCAGCTGTATATCTGGGAGTGGCAGCAATGCCTACCGCACGCTGGTAAATCAATCAATCAATCAATACAAGTATTATAATATATCTTTATTATAATAATATAAAATATGTTATGTTGTAAACATGCATTATATAATAAAGAAATTTTTTTCTTCTTAAATCCATTTGTCTGACGCTGTATCTCTTTAAACATTAGACTTACAATAAAAATGTAGGAAATGTTGTCCTCTTCAACTTTGTCTTCAACATTTTTCTCGTAGGATTGAGCGTTACCGAATTATTTTGAAAAAAACAATTTTTTGCACCTTTAATTCAAGACCCTAAGGGTGGGACTTGTGTTTTTTATCATGGCCTCGACTTAAACAACATATATCAAAATCATTACTACTCCACATTTTGCAGGGCAAAATTCCCGACTGATTGGATTGTCTTACTTTGACATTTTTTGGAGTAAATTGAGAATATTTCTGAAAATCAGCAACGTACACGTCAGCCAATGTTTTTCTCTGTTAATGGATATAAAAACTAACAAATTCCAAACGCCATTCGAGATTTCTATTTTGAATAGCATACATTTTTATTTGCACTTAAGCTTGTTTGTCATTTTGATAATATAACTCGATAACTGAAAGACACTTGACCTATGGTCTCGTGTTTTTGTACCATAATAAAGATAATGATTAACTATCTTATGTCAGTAACTATGATACTTCTATACTGTATTCTCGATCAGATATTAATATATTCCATTTTTTAACAGGAGCTGTCAAAATTACCTTCGCAGCCACCACAGCAAAACAATTCGAAGATGTGGTAGCTGAATGGCTGCGTTTCGCCAAACAAAAGAAACAGCGAGAGAGGCAATGAATAATATGGATTTTTTTATAACACTAGTTTTTTTGTTGTTGAGAATTTGCATTTTTATTTTTATACATTGTATATTTTTATGTATATTTTTAACAAAATATATTTTTGATTAAATGTTTTCTTTCTATTTTAGGTTTAGGTGATTATTTATTAAATACTATACATGCCTCAACTGATACAAGTTAGTGCTGAAGGATTATGGACAGGTGCCTGTCGAATAATGTGTCCCCCACTCATAAATTTGTACAGTACATTTTACAATTTCCTATGAGTAGAAACACATAATTTGACACAATATTTCTGTCCGTAATCCTCTAATACTAACTGGCACTGGGACAACTATAGTATTCAACCAAGGTTGTTACTTTGGGACAATATTAATTCAGAACTAAATTAATGTTGCCTTAATATTTACATTTATCTTGATACTACATTACCTTACTAGTATTCGAATATTAAGCATACATTGCAGCAATGATATTCATGGTGAGGTATAAATAAGTATGTAATGTTAAATAAGTATGTAATGTGACAAGTTATATTGATAAATTATTACGTCAATGTGATATGAACATTAAGTAATATGTTCACAATGTTACCTTTTTAACAATGTAACAGAGTAACATTTAATAGTATGACAAATTACTTTGTAGTAACATTACGACACTGTTCATGATCTGTTTTACATAACATTACATGTAACTTTGTAATATTGAGGTTCTATTAAAGTAATAATGCATTGTAAGAAAACATTAACGCAGTTCATGTACAGGGTGACGTGAAAAAATATTCAAGGAAATTAAGATTTCTTTCTTAACAATTTTTTCAAAAAAATTTTTTTTAAATGCTTTAAAAATATCTACAATTTGATGTGCCCAACATGGTCGTCCCTTAAAAAATAAGAAAATTACAAGCCTGGGGAGTTTTAAATAGTGCACCCCGTATATGAAACCTAACCTTTTTAACCTAACCTTTTAACGGACTAATATTCAGTGTTGTCAATCCTTAATTCGCAAAGTGCTTACTCTTGAACGAAAAAATCCTTACATTTTACTTGCGAATGATGGAAAATCCTTGTAAAATCCTTACGCGCGTAGGGCCGGCCTTAGTTCCTCAAGCGCCCGCGTGCGACATTTTAAAAAGCGCCCCTTTTTCTGGTTAAGTCAGCAAAAAATTAAAGAGCCGGGGGGAATACAAAACATTTTTTTTCCTCCTAAATTTAACTAGAAAAAAAAATATATTAAGCTCGTGGCGCTCCCTGGGCTACGGTGTTCTCATGCAGGGCACGGTCGCACCCCCCTCCCCCCCCCAAAGGCCGGCCCTACTTGCGCGGCGATATTTAAAGAAGGACTAGAAGAACTCAGTACTATCGAAATAGACATTTTCGGTCAAAACGTAGTTCGCGTGATGGCAGCACCATTAGTAGGACCGTATTGGCCAATGGGCTTATTTGAAATAGTAGCGCAAGAGATTACTAACGCGGCTATGGATTGCAAAGTTACAGAATGAGGTTCACGCATGAGGTTATGTTACATTTTTAAATTTTAACATTTTTAAGCGTCCTTCACTGCTGTCAGACGTCAGACCACACCTTAACGCAACGTAATACGAGTAATACGACAACAGTACAACACAGAACAAAAACAGAACACAGCCCACCCCACGAAGATAAGAGAAAGAGAGCTTGACGTCTTGACTAATAACGTGTAGTCAACACCACCTGTTCTTAGGTGGTGTTGGGTGTTGGTGTACTAACGTTGTCAGTTGTTTAATTTCATTTTATGTTTGCTATTTGAATATCTTTAAACATTTCAAAAAGTATAAAAATGTATGTCCCGATCATTAGGTGCAAAATCCTTACATACTGTGAACCCTTACAGCATTGCTTACAAGCATTCAAAATACTTACAAATGTAAGCAATTACTTGCAAATCGGCGACACTGCTAATATTTCAATTTTTTCACAGATTGTGTAACTGATGTTCAAGTAGCAAATGTCAGAGTGACGAAGGCTGACCAAAGAACGGGTAAAAACAAAAACGACCCGAGAAATGCTTAACACTTATTGTAGATACTTAGTTAACTTGAATATAGATTAGTTACACAAAAGACACTTGTATTAATCTGTCCTAAATCAACAGTTAATAAAATAAATTAAATGAAATTTGAGCTTTACTAGGAATGCAAGGTGGGGTAGGTAGGTGGGTATAAATCATTGAAGAAGAAAAAAATATCGTATAGCTGCTTTCTAAAGATGACAACGCCTAATGTCTGGTTTACCTACTGGGATATGCAGAGATGAAGATGGAATTGAAGCTCTTTACTTTGTTGATACTAATTAACTTAGTTTAAACTGTCATTCTATTCGAGAATCTTTACTAAGCTAATATATGTTGACAAATCAGACAACCTATCTTGCATTATGTACTTTTTATCTCTTTTTAATGTAACATGTATTTGTTTTATATACCTCCTACCATAATGTTCAAAATAGCACCCTATAGTACTTTTTAAATATTGATACTAGAGAACTGGATTCTTAGAGTTAAATATATGAATATAAATTCCTCATAAATTGTCCAGAAAAATTGATATTCTTTAGGAAATAACTGGAGGAGACATCAACTTTTATTTTTAAGTAGAATACTTCTGAACACTTTAGAAAGTTAGATAGTTTTATATTTTAAATATAACCATTTTTTACAAAAATATTTTCATTCAAAATATAAAACTACTCGGCTCTCTAAATAAGGTATCCCACTAAAAAATAAAACTTGGGTCAACTTCGGTAATTTTCTAAAGAAATATATTTTTCTGCATAATTTATAATTTCAAAAATTCAATTGTGTAGTATCAATATTTAAAAAATGCTGGGATATGCTATTTTGATCATACGGTGGGTAGATAAAATAATTACATGCTACATCATAAAGAAATAAAAATACATTAGTTACGTAGCGTAAGGTCACTATCAAGTGGTTGAATATACATATACGCTACGTCATAAAGAGATAAAATTAGTTACGTATCCTTTACATAGCATAAGGTCATTATTAAGTTGTTGAATATACATATACGCTACGTCATGTTACGTACCGTGAGGTCACAGTGCTACCTCTTCACTATGTAAAAATCATATGCACATGTTGCTGACAATGCTGACATTTCGCAGAGTATGCACATATGATTATGCGTCACATTTTACATAGCACGTTACTTCTGCGAAACTTAGTTTACGTAGCATTTATACTTCACGCTACTTCAAGCCCCATCAAAAATGCTGGTCCTTTGCGGTCATGAAATATCGAGCTCTCAATGAATCGAACATGTGTTATCACGACTCTGGACAGCTCTACGCGGTGAAAAGAAAACGGTCATGCTAGAAAATGCTAGATTTCAGTGATAAGCATGTTATATTATGCGTATGTAGTATTCAATAGACTCTGCCAGAAAGTGATTTCTTTACCTTTCTCCTAAGCTTTTTTTACATTAAAAATAAACCTTATCTCACAATCTCACCTTACCGCACAAAAGGATGGCATTTTATTTTTATTTCACGTTTAAAACTGAGATTACTTCTTTGTTTACAATTAGGCAATTCAAACCACGTGAGATCCAACATGACGTCTGTAGGCGTCGAGGGCAAACATTCATTTTCATTCGTTAAACGTTTGTGTTTTTCTGTTGGCTTAGCTACGTTTCCGGAATATAGTAAAAATAAACCCGTGTTTGCCCACAACGTCATATGTTGAATTCCCTAATGGAATAAAAAGTTTGGTAATATGGCCGACTTATCGTGACGTCATCCTAAAATGGTCTATAAGGGCCGGTTTATCAATGCAGTTGCATGTCAGCTAGCCCCAGTATAACTTTAACCTCGGGTCAAATGAGCGGTAAACTCGCTTCCGTTTGTTCAGTACATTTTATGTGCGGGTTAGAAAACCCTTGAATAACCTGAGGTTGGCAACGCTTTCTCTGTTTTCTCTGACTTTAGCCCAGGGTTGCTTTTAACCCGCTCCAGAACTTTAAGATGGGTGTTATTCCTGTTAGCCCAAGGTTAACCTAAAAATGTTGTTTTTTGTTGACAGTTGGGTGAAAAGTCAAAATTATTTTGTGCTTAAATTAGAAATCCTACAGTAATATTTATTCTTTAATAAATCGAGGCATTGTTTCGAGTTTCCAGCCGATAAAAATCGTTAAAAAAGTGTTCTAACCCAAGCAACACACGTTAATCAAATATACGTTTATTTTTCGTCTATATCAGATGTCTAGTTATCATATATAAGTCAAAATGTCCCCGAGATAAATGTCTATATTTAATCTAATTCATAGTTAGATGTAAATTAGACAGTTAATAGACGTCGTATATATATTACTGGTTCTTTCGGTAAACAAATAGAGATCTAAAAATCGTCTATAATGCGTATTGCCTAGATGAAAATTGGCGTAGATGGATATATTAGATGTCATAGATCTGTTTTAGACCAATTATAGAGCATCTTTAGTCTAGGTGCCTGCGTGCAAAAATGCAATTTATACATATCCTCGTATAACTTCTTGTACAGCATAATTGCGCCTAGTCTATCACTTTTTTCCTCTGAAAAAATTTTCGTAAACGCGGCGTTCCTCCTCGGCATGAAAAAGACGATTTCCACACGTCGCGCGTCGTACGGAAAATCGGCAAATATATTTTGTCGGACAATTTGAGAATTGGATTCCACCAATATATTATATATATTTCTACAAACTGTCCGACAAAAATTTCGGAACGTTAAGGGTGCCTACCACCCTAAACATAACATAACTTTAAAACATTTATTGATAACCAGCTGATTTTTTCAAGATTGCTTAATAAAAATATGTAGAATCCAATTTTTGAATTGTCGAACAAAATATATTTGCCGATTTTCCAGTCCGACGTGTGGAAATCGTCTTTTCCACGCCGCATTTACGAAAATTTTCGCAGAGGAAAAAAGTGATAGACTAGGCGCAATTATGCCGTACAAGAAGTTATACGAGGATATGTATAAATTGCATTTTTGTACGCGGGCACCTAGACTACTTGTGTTACTTGGGAATGTAGTTAAAAAGCAAATATTAAAATTTATTTTATTGCAATAAATCAATTGAGATATTACGCAATTGATAATTTTTTATTAACTGCTGAAGATTGCATAAATGTCAGCGCCAAGAACCTTCTCTGACCCCAGTGTCGGACTGGTTCTAAATGGCCCCCCGGGCAAATCCTGCCTGTGTGCCTCTTTTTAATTTGTATTTGATTTCTAAAATAAATCATGCTAAACAATTAAATATAAAAATTTAACATTTTTCAATTCATGCCAGGGCCCGATTAAGGATTGACGCGCCCTTAGGCAAATGAAATATTTCCGCTTTCCTATGTGTAGGTGGGGTTACGGAAATGTGAAATGCGTCGCAGGCGAAATTTTTGAAATTTTCAAGATCAAACAACCTCAAATTCAAAATTGGAAATTTGACCTCAAATTATATTGTTTTCGAGAAGTAGATTTCGTGGGGGCAAGACATAAAAATGTAAAATAGCAGTAAAAAATATTTTATTATAAATGAAAATGTAGTACTTATATTTTCCCCCGAACTCAATATAAACTTGTCGTTACTTCTTGCTTGCGAACTCCATTGTAATATAATCCTATAAATAATTCTCTAAAATATTGCTTCAGTGCATACATACATAGGTAATAAATTCGACAATTCCGTTAAAATTAAACAATCAAATAACAAATACATAAATAATTTCCTTTTACATTTTATTTTCCAACAGATCAATGGTCAACGGTAAACGTCGATCGCCAGCCGTCAGGAGATAAAATAAGTCAGTTTTGAAAAGCTGAAACGCCCCCTAGGCAATTGCCTAGTTTACCTAATAGATAATCCGTCCCTGGTTCGTGATATATTGTAATTGTAATTAAGCGCCTATCTGTCACTGTTACTAACTACTCTATAACTACTACTGCTATCTTCGTCAAATCGTCAGCGTCATGTGTCACTATGCAAGGCAATCTGTGGAAGGGGAATCACACGGGTCGCGTAAAAACAATGTTCGTTGGGATACAGTGACATTCTATTAATTTTTGTACGTAAAAATAGTACAAATTCGCAAGTACCTAATTCGTTTATCCGATTCGATCCACACAATATGGCGCATTGAATGTAGCACTGTAAGTTATAGAAATTTTTCATTGGCTCAATGCTGACCCCATCATGTGAGTTTACTTTGGTCCACCGGGTATTTGCCCGCTTGCCCGCCGGCCCAGTTCGACACTGTACTGTCCCTCCAAGACACTGCCATGCATCATTTTTTTTCCTTGCGACGTGTTTCTGTTTATTTGTTGTATGTATTTTGACTTAGTAACAAAAATGAAAAAACTAACAAACAGAAAATCACTTATATTTCGGCCAATCACAATCATCCTAGAGCTGGCAATTTTGTAGAAGGTTATTTAAGGATTTTCTAACCCACACATAAAATCTACTGGAGTTTAACACTCACTTTGACCCGAGGTTAAAGTTATCCTGAAGGTAGCTAACGCGCAAAACTAACCCTATATTGATAAACCTCTCCCCAGTGTTGTATATTATACCCTTTACCCAAACAGCACAAGTACATCCAATGGACGTAAAAAGTACATACTTTTGGACTATATTTGGACATAATGTACGTACAGTCGATGTCCCATTTTGCTCCGATTTTGGTACAATAGACCTCCAATGGACGTCCCGGTGTCACAACTTTGGACGAATATTGGACGTATGTACGTACTTGTACATCCACTGGATGTCCAAAGTATGTACAGTCGCACTTAAAACGGTAGTTCACTGGACGAAGTATGTATATGGGACCTAATTGCGTCCAGTAGGTATTGAAATATAGGTTCTGGCTATGTCCCACGTACGTACTTTATTTACACTTACTGGACGTAGCACAAGTACATCCAATGGACGTAAAAAGTACATATTTTTGGACTATATTTGGACATAAGTACGTACAGTCGATGTCCCATTTTGTTCCGACTTTGGTACAATAGACGTCCAATGGACGTCCCGGTGTCACAACTTTGAGTGAATATTGGACTTATGTACGTACTTGTACATCCACTGGATGTCCAAAGTATGTACAGTCGCACTTAAAACGGTAGTTCACTGAATGAAGTACTTATGCATGCATTCTTCGTCCAATGAACTACCGTTTTAAGTAATTGGATGTACTTGTGCTACGTCCAGTAAGTGTAAATAAAGTACGTGCGTGGGACATAGCCAGGACCTATATTTCAATACCTACTGGACGTAATTAAGTCCCATATACATACTTCGTCCAGTGAACTACCGTTTAAAGTGCGAATGTACATACTTTGGACATCCAGTGGATGTACAAGTACGTACATACGTCCAATATTCGTCCAAAGTTGTGATACCGGGACGTCCATTGGACGTCTATTGTAACAAAATCGGAACAAAATCGGACATCGACTGTACGTACACTATGTCCAAATATAGTCCAAAAGTATGTAGTTTTTACGTCCATTGGATGTACTTGTGCTGTTTGGGAAGAGACACGATAATTGCTTACAACTATCGATTTCTAACTATTGGTTATCGTCAAAATCATCAGTGTAGCGCATATTGCATGTAAAATTCTGTCTCAAGGTATCACACCGGAGAATTTATATGTTAGATTGCCAATACGAATTTTTAGGTGAATACTCATAGACCAGTAGTGGAACCAAGTCGGCGACTTGTAACCAAATTTATCTACCAAAATCTATTGCAAACTTGGAAAGGCTTCGAAATGAGTCAAATACCAATAAATAGCTACGAAATTAATTCTAGATAAACGTGACTTATAACAGTTAATTGCCTTCTCTGTGTAGCGACATTATTACATAATTGGCATTTGATGCCATCTCTTACCAAAATCGGACATCGAAAATGTACTAAGTCGGAGAAGGATGGATGTACAATGGAAGTACATTGATAGATGGCAGAAAATGTACGTACAATGAAAGTCCATTTGTAATGGTCAAATGTCGAACTTTTATGGACGTACAGAGGACGTACCAAAATTTAGTAAGCTGTAGAAGGATGAAAAATGATGCACAGTAGATGTACGTTGATGTGCATCCCTTATATGGAGGAAAATGTACGTACAATGGGAGTTCATTTCTAATGTTAAAATGTAGAACTTTTGTGGACGTCCACTCGACGTACCAAAATGTGCTAAACTATAGAAGGATAAAAAATGCACGTACAGTTAAAGTTCATTTGTAATGGTCAAATGTCGTACTTTTGTGGACGTACAATGGACGTACCAAAATGTACTAAGCCGTAGAAGGATGAAAAATGGATGTACAGTGGACGTACATTGATGTACATCTTTTATAGATAGGATTTATGATGTCCACTGTATATTCAAAATAGCTTCATGGACGTAAGGATGTATTTTGGATATTAAACGAACGTCAAATGGATGTAGTGTGCTATGTGGGTATCAAATGAAATAAGCAGCTTCCTTTCATCATTCCAGGCCCACGACAAACCATTGTATTTTAAGATAAGCCTAATACGGAGACGCTGCTTAGAAGATATTACCCACCGGAATCGGTTCTTCCTTTTCAGTTTTCCTAATTTTTTTGAATTTCTCAACTTTCTTACTAAACTGTGTAGTTTTTGAGCTTGTCACGGTTATATTTGCATCTACCATTGCATCTACCATGAGAAAGTGATATTTGGCATCTCCAAAAAGCTCCCCATGGGTTAATTTTATTTGCGAAATGGGTTCCTCTTTGCTGTCTAATGATGGTAAGTGTCTATCATTGGCCCGATATTTCCTGCACTCTTCCATAATAGAATCAGGGTCCTTATCGCAAATGTAAAGTAGTTCCTTAAGTGAAAATATTCCTTTCTGGCAACAACGTCTCCACTTTTCGAGTGCGTTTATTTCTTCCTCGGGTTCGTCTACATCATTAGTAGTGACAAATTCTTTCTCTAGTTCAATAGTAGTGATAAGTTCTTTCTCTAATTCAACAGTAGTGATAAATTCTTTCTCTAATTCAACAGTAGTGGTAATTTCTTTATCTAATTCAACAGCAGTGCCAAATTCTTCATTTAAATTGCCCTCAACATCAGAGGTATATTCGTCTAGTTGTGGTAATGATGTTTTTAAATCAATCAGTGATTTTCGTAGATACACAGGACCATTTATTACAATATATTTATTTTCGTTATCAGCTTCTTCAAGTTTATATTTCACAACGATTTTTTTTCTTGGGGAAACTACAGTTTTCTGAGGTAAATATTGTTTCTTCTTTCTTGAATAGTCTTTACTGTCCATCCCATATCAATTGTTGCTGCTTATTTAACAGAATATGGAACTATATTTAAGCCAATAATTATTTTTGAAGGTTAAGGTAATTTGTGAGCTGTCACGCTGGCAGGGACACGATTTCGTTTGTTTATATTTTTTCATAGCGTTTTCTGTTCTAAGAACTCAGTGCGCACTTAAATGTGACCTGCAACTGCAATCGTGCCCTGTTGAACTACACTGGGTTAACGAGTGCCAATAGCCAGAGGAATGTATCTCAGTTTTTAGTGCCATACCAAAACCGAAACGCCACTGTCATTTGTTATTCGAACATAACCTAATATGTCTCATTCTTGTGAAATTATTAGGCAATCCAATGACCTGTCAAATTATTTTGGCGTGGTGGGCATGTAGAAGAACGCACTACCGGGCGTCAAAATGACGCGACACCAATTTATTTCTCAGGGGGCGCCAGTCGCGTATTACCCCGTTCTTCTACCTCCCAGGCGGGTTCGAGATAAGATGCACTTCGGTAGCCGAGTAATGGGACCAAGGCTGCACTACCACAGATCGGAAACTACGCTCTCTCTGGACCCGAATTCCCTCGTTAGGGGTTTAGGCACCTCTTAATTTCCTGAATTTTTGCATAAAAAAATCCCAACCGAAGAATTTCTCTGCGGAGGGATTAGTTTTGGTACGCGAAAATCACGTTTTGGTCCATTAATAACGGAATATATTTCTCAAAAAACGCATAAAAAAATCCCTATCAAACCTCCGTAAAGCAACCAGAAGGTCGAACGTTAATGCGAATTAACTCGACACATCCGGTTTTCTATACGAAAGTTCCAGGGATTATAGACCGTCAACAGGCCTCAAGATCAATTAAGAAATATTAGTTCAAAGAATCCATTTATTTAACAGAATTGGTTATACAAAATTCTCAAGAAAGAATCGTGCCTTCCCCAATCAAGGTAGTGACTTTCAGACCATACAAGCGAGAGCGCTCACGCTAACGATCGATTAGGTAGAAAAGATTCATACGTACCTTCTCAGAATCAAAATGTGAGCTTTTAGAATCATTTCAGACTCTGGGTAAATGAATAATTAAGGCTGACTGAAATTAACTTAAAAAAGTTTTACTAAATGAATTTAGTTTCGCTAGAGACTACTTAGCTTTAAAGTTCTTGTATCGTGGAGATTCACGTACTCAAACACATTCAGAGGACTTATTACTGCATAAGTTGAGTGGCGTTCGATCAGTCCACGACTTACTAACCCTTATCACAGTCGATTAATATTATCGATTTGGCAGCGTCTCACCTTCGAGCGACTTTTAGGCAAAATTGAATTTTTGGATTTTTATGCACAAGGCGTTTTCCTCTATAACTTTGTCATTTGAAAAGCCCCGTTATTGGCTTTTCTACCATCGCTTTGTCTGGACCACTCAACACGCTCGACCAAATTGTGAGCCGCTGAGTCAATCCAAACTCTTTCTATGCGAGAAACCGGCCTTGTACATGTGCATTGATTTTTATCAATTTTTGCTTATCGGCACTACGCCGGCTTTAACAAAATCTTCTATTTTGCCTTTTGGATGCAGTGCATCGTTAAAATTTTATGCTCATACTTTAGAATTGGGCTTTCAATGACCGTACCTCAAAGGTCAATGTCTTTGGTTGATGAATAAAAAATAATTTAAATTATATTTTCGTGGTACTTTTTAAACTGACTTTGTGGTACTTTTGAAAAATCCATTTTAAGACCAATTTTAGCGTACTTTTGAAAAATCGATTTTCGAGCCAAATTTCAAGGTACTTTTGAAAAACTAATCTGCGGGTGAAATTTTGGCGTACTTTTGAAAAATCGATTTTCAAGCCAAATTTCAAGGTACTTTTGAAAAGTTAATCTGCGGGTGAAATTTTGGCGTACTTTTGAAAAATCGATCTTCAAGCCAAATTTCAACGCAGTTTTGAAAAATTAGTCTGCAAGTGAAACTTTGGCGTACTTTCGATAAATCGATTCCTGGGCCAAATTTTGACGCCCTTCCAAAAATATTATTTTCCAAAGCCCAATTTATGGTACCTTTGAAAAAGTATATTATTCATAAATCTTTGTCATTATATACTTCTACTCTGATATTCTGAACCAAAAACATTTTTCCTAAGTGAAAATTCGGTGTTTCTTCGAATTTTCGCCTGGTCATTTCCAACGCCTTATAGAACCCAAAACGGTCCTTATGGACTGATCTGCGCCTCTGCAGACTCCCAAAAATGTCTTTAAATGAAATTTTTGCCTAAGTCGAATTTTGATTATGTCTTCAACTTAGGACGATTTTGGAGAGTTCTACAACAGGCACACGGGGTTTATTTTAATTAACTCGAGGAAACGTAGCCAAGGCAACCGAAAAACAAACTCTTTAACAAACGTTTGCCGGATGTTTGCCCACCACGTAGTCATAGTCACGTAGTTTGGATTGCTTAATTGGTAAAATGCATTGAGTAAAATGCAAGATATATATTTTAAAATAAATGGATCAAGGTCCTACTGCTTACAAGTGGACGAGTTTACGTATCGCTCGTTAAAAGGTATATGATCAATTACAGCTTGCTTAGAAGTTCCGTTGTTTACAAATAATAATTATGCTGTGAATTATTTATAAGAATTAAAGAATCAGGGACATTGAAAATGGCCGCCATTAGCCACACTAATTTTTTTATCTCAGCTCCTAATAGTCCGATTCCGATTTTCCTTTTTCTGTTTAAAAGCTTTTGTGAAAAGGACACTTATTTGTCCCTATACATTTATCACTACACCTTGAGGGTTCTGTCCAATTTTCAGAAAAACAAATAATTTTTAATTTTCACGAACTATTGGAGAATACTGTGATACGGAATTCAAAAACAGAATTTTGAATGATGCTGAGAGGTTCCTTGCAAACAGAATACACATTTCTTGGGATACTTGCCCAAAAACCTGTCTTAAGAACCGTGTGAAAGGCGTTGGTCTTCGCCGCCAAGTAGCACAAGAAAATATGCTACCAAAAAATTGCAATAACTACTTCTGTTGCAATCAGACTAAGACAGAACTCTTCAAGTTACTTGGAGAACATGGATTTTTGAAGTTTGATTGGGTTCACATCAGTACTGAGATTGATGGCATAATTCATTCTTCTCGGCCGGATGAAACTTCAATTAATGGAGTACAATGCAAGCAATATGAAGAAGCAGACGGCAAGATTTTTCTCCACGTTAAAGACAGTGTTGAACATGGAGCAAAAAGAATAATTATTTGCACAGTAAATACTGATGTAGTTGTTTTCGGCAATCTCTTTCTTTCACATTCTCAAAATTGCGGGACATCAGGAGATGTGGATTCTCTTTTAGTGCGGCAGTTTAGCTAGGATATTTCAACATATTGTGCACTTTGATAAAAGCACCAAATTTGGCACAGAGGTAGACCGATGTAATATGAACAATTTTGGATGTGGAGCCATCGGCCAACTGCCCCCTGGCGGCCGTGGCGGCCATTTTCCAAAATGGCCGCCAGTGGACACTCGAAAGACAACAGAAGTTAGATAAAGTTTGCTGCTGAAGGTTTTACTGAATGTTTATTTAATGTTTTGAATGAAAAGATGCCAGATAGTTTGTAAGTTATATATATTTATTTAATAATTTTATATTTCATATTTCAAATTAAGTATATTGAAATTATTTAAAAAAATACAATACAAAATATTAATTTAACTTTATAATATGACTCTGAAGTATATTGTATGTGAAATGTTTAAAGTAATTTAAAGATTAATGGAAAACTAAGATTTATTACATTCAAATAAACTTTTTCATTTCTGTACTTTTTTCATATTGCATTAAAAAATTAAAAGACAAAATATTAAAAATCTGTTTTACAGTCCCAGTACAGTATACTGCCAGTTCAGAACATTCGTTTTAAGAATGCGACTTCAGTTCTCAGAGCACTCCCCGTCGCAAGCACACAATGGTGTGCATTCCAGACCGGCCTTCTTGCACTTGCACTTTTTCATACAGTCTTTGCATTTGCAAGAGACGAGCTCCCTGCAGATCTGGGATGCTTCGGGTAGCGTTGTCCAGAGAGGTTCATACACGCCGCTGGTCGGTTGGTGATGGCAGTGTTGGTGCAGGAACCAGGGCCTGTCCGCCCTGGTATACTGCTCTTCAGACGTGTTGCTCCAGGGCTGCCCGTGTCGGTGGGATCAGCTGGACGTTGCTTTTCTTTGCAAACAGTTTGCGACGTGCCTTGTCGATATCGGTGTCTGTGCTTGTTCTGTCATAAAGCAGTATGATGAACCTTTCAATGGTGTGCATGGCGTCTTCATTAAGACGATTTGGTGCAGTGGAGAGAAGAGTGAGTGGGTCAGCTCAGGTAGCACTGTCCACACTGCCCACGCTGTCCTCTTTCCACGTCCGGCGAAGCAGGAGACCGTGTCGCAGCCCGTCAAAGCATGAAACATCGGTAGTGCCTGAACTTTTTCAGGACCCAGAGCTCGAGCAATCTCATGGGCTGCCAAGAAGCGGAACGTCTTCCCCGAGCCGAAGAACACCCACATCAGTTTCCTCATTCAAGGTGCGTGCCAGAGCCATTGCCAGGACAACAACATCAGTGTCAACTATACAGCTGAGGATCTTTTTGTGGCCATTGTGAGCAGCGTGGGCGGCATGCAACATATTGCGGGTGTCGGCCTCCTCGTGGTTGCAAGGAGCCAGTGCTGAAGTATCCAGAAGCGGTGGCTTTCTCAAGACATCATCTCCTTTAGTGATGAGCAGCTCCTTGTCTGCAAGCTGGAATGAGGCGTAGAGGACGTCAGAGAGGAAGATGAACAGCTCTGTCTTGTTTTCGTCGACACTGAGGAAGCTGGCCCAGTTCCTGGGTATAGTTGAACCACCCACCACTCGTCTTCTCACCTTTTCCCCGCTTCTGTTGTCTTTCGGGTGTCCAATGGCGGCCATTTTGAAAAATGGCCGCCACGGCCGCGAGGGGGCAGTTGGTCGATTGCTCCACATCCAAAATTGTTCACATTACATCGGTCTACCTTTGTGCCAAATTTGGTACTTTTATCAAAAAGTGCACAATGGGTTAGCTAATCTGCTCTACTATTTAATGCTGAGAATTGTTAAAGATACATGAGCATTAATGCCATGTTTGAATTTGAAAGTATGAGTCAACATAAAGCTGTTGGATTGAGAGTAGTGATGGTAAGACCCGGGTCATTTGAGTGAACCGGGTCTTACCAGGTCAATCACTCAAATGACCCGTTCATGAAGATTCGTTCATATGACCCGGTGGGTACATATGTACATGGTCATGGATTAGAGAGAGACGCAGCTCGCGATGAGATCTGTTTCGTCGTTCATTCCCGTGCAGCGGCAAGTCCTTTGATATATTTTCTTTGGTATTAAGCACTTTCCACCGAAAATAATTTAGTGTGGAGTAACGCGGAACTTTTATATTTTTTTAAATAAATCAATAAAAGGTACCGACACTATTTAAAGTCAACATTATCAATTTCCAAGTTTATAAATGTTGAATTATATGAAACAATTCAATATAATGTTTAACAACTCATATTAATTAATTATCATTTTTTGGTCAGATATAGTACCAATCAATAATTAAATAAATCTGTCAATGTAATAATTCATATATTTAACAAACAATAATAAAAGTTCATCTTTGTTCCTGATATTGAATAAGTGCCTATATTTATTGTCTTTCCACACGGATATCTCAATAGGTTAAGGGCCCAGATATACGCGGAATTGAGTAAAAAGACAATAAAAAAAATTATTTTTGAAACAATATTCTGATATGACGGAAGAGGTGGAAAAGTATCGCATTCCCTTGTTTGATGGTACAAATTTCAGCAACTGGAAATTTAGAATGCAAACTTTGCTGGAAGAAATGGACTTATATGAATTTGTAAAAAAACCATACATCAATATGGTGGAAATTTTAGAGGTAGACACGGTGCAGCAACGCACAGAAAAAGAAAGACGTCTGGCTCAATTGGAAAAGCGCGATCGGAAGTGTAAGTCGCAAATCATACAGAGGATTACAGATAGTCACCTAGAATATGCAAAAGATAAGCAAACTGCATTTGAATTGTGGACTTCTCTGTGTGCAGTGTTCGAGCGTAAAGGTATTGCCAGTCAACTTCTCATTCGCAAATCACTCCTCACAATGAAATTCAATGCAATGAATGACACGCTTGCAAACCATTTTTTAAAATTTGATAAATCTATTCGTGAACTTCGTTCAACAGGAGCCACATTGGAAGAGACCGATATTGTATGTCATCTATTGTTAACAATGTCAGTTGAATATGACACTATTGTAACGGCTCTTGAAACTTTAACAAAAGACGATTTATCAATAAGTTTTGTTAAAAACCGACTCTTGGATGAGGAAACAAAACGGAATAATTTTGGGACGAAGCAAAACAAGATTGAAATACCCTCCACGGCGGCTTTCTCATCAACAGCAAGAAGAGGAACACCGAAAGGCGGATGGAAAAATTCTGGTTCAAATAAAACTAACAAACGTCACCCATTTCCTTTTCATTGCCACCAATGTGGTTTGTTTGGACACAAGAGGATTGATTGTCGCAGAAAACCCCAAGGAAATCGGAACGACGGAAACAGCAAAGCTCACGTAGCATCTGATGAACAAACAAATGAAGAGAATTTTTGTTTTTCAGCAACAACCAAGTGTGAGTCAGAGAATCAACTCAAGTATTTTTTTGGATTCCGGAGCGACGGAACATCTTGTCAGCAGTAGCGTTCCTCTGTTCAAAGTTAAAAATTTGAAAGAGCCCATTAAAATTAACGTCGCCAAATCTGGAATATTTTTAGAAGCGAGTAGAATTGGGGAACTTGAAGTCATCAGCAGCGTAAATGGAAAAGAAATTCCGATAAAAATTAAAAATGTTCTTTCTGTACCTGAACTGAAGTATAACCTTCTCTCAGTACGCAAGTTGGAAATGAATGGATTCGAAGTTATATTCAAGAACGGAAAAGGGGTTATTCAAAAGGGTAATCGTATAATTGCTATAGCATCCAGAAGTGAATCACAACTATATGCTTTATGTTTCAAGCTAAAACCTATTTTAGCCAACACTTGTACTCCTGCTGAGGACCTGAAATTATGGCACAAAAGATTGGGACATTTAAGTTACGAAAGCGTTAAGAAACTTCAGGGACACGTCGATGGAATGAACGTGGATTCAATCAAATTATACACTGAAATATGTGACACGTGCATTGAAGGAAAACAAACGCGAATGCCGCATAATCAGACCCGTGTTCGTGCTACAAGATCCCTACAGCTCATTCACAGTGATCTTTTTGGCCCCATAGGTCCGACGTCTTATGATGGAAAGAAGTATGTTTTGACCTTAATAGACGATTATACTCACTTCACAGCGGCGTATACAATGCAATCAAAATCAGAAATATTTAGATATCTTAAAATTTATGAAGCCATGGTAACCACTCATTTCAATTTAAAAATTAGCCGGTTTCGCTGTGACAACGGACGGGAGTATATTTCAAAAGAAATTAAAAATTTTTTCGAGGAAAAAGGGATCCAGTTTGAATTCACTGTCAGATATACGCCTCAACAAAACGGAGTTGCGGAAAGGATGAACCGGACTATCATTGAGAAGGCAAGGTGCATGATCCTCAACTCGAAGCTTGGAAAAGTATTTTGGTCAGAAGCAGTTTTGACAGCGGTATATCTTATAAATCGAAGCCCAACATCAGCATTGGATGGAAAAGTACCGGCATCACTATGGTTTAATAAGACACCGAACGTCAACAAATTGAAGATTTTTGGATGCGTCGCATTTTTGCGTGTTCCAAAGGAAATTTTATCTGGAAAATTTGACTCGAGGTCAAAGAAATGTTTCATGGTTGGCTACTGTACAAATGGTTACAGATTATGGTGTCCAGAGGATAGAAAAATCATTTTCGGGAAGGACATTATTTTTGATGAGGCAAGATTTTCATTCGAGGGACTTACGAGTGAGCAGTGGATTAATAATGAGGAAATTCAAGATGGCGAGAACATCGATCAAATCGAAGCAGAAAACTCTCCGGAAAATAGAGGATCTAATGAAATTGTAATCGAAGAAGAAGAAAACTTTGAAGAAATATCTAACCCGGAAGATTTAACATTAAAAGAGCCTGATTACAATGCAACACTTAGGAAAAGTAAGAGAGTAAAGATGAAACCACAATACCTCAACGATTACGCAGCTTTAGCCCTAAATGCTGAATCGTTTGTAGATAATGTTCCGGACAGCTACGAAGAAATTCAAACACGTGAGGATAAACTAGAATGGGCACGTGCGGTTGAGGAGGAGATAGACTCTCTGATAAAAAATAAAACGTGGGAATTAACAAATTTACCTTCAGGCAGACGTCCTATCGACAGCAAATGGATTTTCAAAATCAAACGTGACAAAGACGGAAATATCGAGAGATACAAAGCACGATTGGTCATCAAAGGTTGCGCTCAACGAAAAGGCTATGATTATGAGGAAACCTACGCACCAGTTGCTAGACTCGCAACGCTGAGGACGCTACTATCGGTGATCAATGAAGAAGACCTTCATGCCTGCCAAATGGACGTAAAGAACGCATTTTTGCATGGGGACTTAAAGGAAGAAATATATATGAAAGTTCCACTTGGATTCGACTGTGATAAGGACGAAGTCTGCAAATTGAAGAAAGCTCTATATGACTTGAAACAGGCCCCTCGGGCTTGGAACGAAACATTTGATGGATTCGTAAAAAGCATCGGTTTTCAACAATCAGAGGCCGACAAATGCTTATATGTTGCAAAATTTGAAAATGTTACGATGTATCTTCTTTTGTACGTCGACGATATGATAATAGCTGGAAATTGCAAGAAGCAGATCACAGGCGTGAAATCAGCATTGAAAAACAGATTTCATATGACGGATTTGGGTGAACTTCACTCATATCTCGGAATCAGCATATCAAGATCTGACGGAGGAATTATACTAAGTCAACAAACATACCTTCGAAAACTATTAAACAGATTCAATATGGAGGAATGCAAACCAGTGCAGAAGCCAATGGAACTGAAGCCTCTGGTACACGACGAAGCAGAAATCTGTGATGAGTCGAGGCCGTACCGAGAGCTAATTGGCTGTTTAATGTATGCGATGATGACTACTAGACCAGATTTGAGTGCCGCCATAAACTATTTTAGCAGATACCAGAATCATCAAACAGAGACTCTGTGGAAAGGATTAAAAAGAGTATAGGCGTCTGAAAATAAGGAGTACGCCACCTGGTGGTCTATAGTCAAACTAATTATGGGCTTTTCTGTCATTGCATCTTTAGTGTACGATGATATCAACAATAAGTAAATGATAAACTGAGATGCTAAGTTATTAAAAATATGTAGCATTTAAAGGGGCTACAATTTGCTGGAGCCAACCTACTCGGTATCCTTTGTAATTTGCAGGGACAACTCGTGAAAGTTGAGTTGGCACGGCAATGTTCAAAGCATACCCTCTTTGATGTAGACACCTTTGTATTGAGAGGGAAAAAGCTGGTGCAAATAACCGTGGCCCGAGTAACAATAATAGTGTCTTAGAAAATCACACCTTGTAAGTGAAATTTTTGAAATAAGTAAATATATGTAATTCCAGTATATTTAAAAGTAATATATACTATTGCACCATGCACTATTATGTTTTACCCCTGAATGTTTCTATTTCATATTTTACAAAATACTGTTTCATTTATTTTACTTAAAGAATTAATAAATAGTTATATTCAATGTACCACTAATTTCATGGACATTTGAATCTGAGACACTTGTTTGTAAACATAGAGCATACACATTTCCTAAGTTTTGTGTTGAATATGGGTTGTACCACACAAAATAATATGTCCTGCATTTAAATCATATTCCCCTTCATACACACACTTAGAGTTTTTACATTTTTAATGCTTCACAAATGTTCCATACATTGCAATATGCTTAACCTAAATGCCACTCATGTTTCCTGAAAAAAAGTGATTTAAACTACAACTGTACATAAATTTAAAGAAATGTTTAAGTTTATTAATATTTAATTAGCCAGACACCGTTTATGTCGAAGAAACTACTTTTCAAGGGAAAAACTAGATAACCTAAAAAAATATGAATTTTGCTGAATAATGCCATTAACATCTTGCAAATCACTTACAACAAAATCTTACAAACCTTTAGGTCATATATTATTAATGTTATTATTTTGAACGCCAAAAATAACAATAAACAGAATAAAATTAATATAAGTATTCGCCATATAAACAAACAAAAAGCCCATAATTAGTTCACGAGTTCTCCACTTTGGCGCTGGCATCTTAAATTCAGACGCCTATTGAGGTACATAAAAGGTACACTTGATTTGGGCCTACGTTTTCAAAAAGGAAAACAAGAAGTGCTTCTGTGCTATGCAGACGCCAACTACGGGAGCGAAACCGACAGAAAATCAACCTCGGGATTCCTGATGAAGGTATACGGAAACACAGTACTCTGGGCTTCAAGAAGACAGACATCAGTCGCCCTCTCATCAACGGAAGCTGAGTATGTTGCCCTCGCAATGGCTGCATCAGAATTGCTGTGGTTAAAACATTTGCTAACTGACTTCGGAATTACCAGTTCGAGGACACTAAAGATTTTCGAGGATAATCAGTCCTGTATACATTTGCTGCACAAGTGGGAACATCGACGCCTCAAACACGTTGATGTTAAATATAATTTCGTTCGGGATCTATCAACGAAGGGTTTAATAGACGTTGAGTACCTCAGCACGAAAGACCAAATCGCCGATATCCTAACGAAAGCCTTACCCAGTGACCAGCATCTGAAACTGCGATTACGCTTGGGACTTGTCAGAGAAATCATTTGAAGACATCAACGCACGAGTTTATTCGTTTACCTATTTTTTAATAAAACATTTTTTTTGAATTCTGTTATTGAATTGAGGAGGAGTGTTGAATTATATGAAACAATTCAATATAATGTTTAACAACTCATATTAATTAATTATCATTTTTTGGTCAGAGATAGTACCAATCAATAATTAAATAAATCTGTCAATGTAATAATTCATATATTTAACAAACAATAATAAAAGTTCATCTTTGTTCCTGATATTGAATAAGTGCCTATTTATTGTCTTTCCACACGGATATCTCAATAATAAATTATGACTGCATTTCACCTCGCTGAATTATGAAACATTTTGAAAATAATAATATATTTTCTATTACAATTCAGAGCATACATTTGTTATATTATACCTCCTTTTAAAATTTTGTTTGCGAGATGATCTGTTGATTCTCGTTCGACACTCACCGATCGTGAATATCTTAGTAGAAAATATCATCCGAAGTTCCGTGTTCGGTCAGGTCATATGAACGATAGGGTCACGGAGAGTGATCGAATCGTTCACAGGTCTTTTGAAAGACCCGTTCATTGTGAACGGGTCGTTCATGAACGACACATGACACATCACTAATTGAGAGGATTCCATGCATTCACTGAATCAGATGTAACGTCATCATTTGCAATGAAAGGGAAACAGACTGCCTGGAAAGTGTGGAAATTATTTCCTGAAGCTGCTGAAGCCTTCCAAGCTATCTCTCTACTACAACAGTCTATTGCTGACGAGACTTTTCAGATTCTGTTTTGTTTTTCTACAAAGACGCAGAAGGCTTATCAGTCAATCATGTGAAAGCTTCTCTTTACTTCAAAAAGTCGCAGTCTACAAAGTCTGTCCGCAACAAAAGAGTCACTAAGGCAGTATTGTCTTCAATCAGCATACCAGGCATGATAAGTTTGGGGTCGTGCGTGCTCAGTGATGGACAACATTCCAGGGCCAGAAGGATGGGGATGGACCATGGTTGCTGGGGAGTGCACGCAGGTCTGGTTTTCTCTTCCTTCCATTAAGGCAGCCTGCAGAGAATTGGTTAAGTGTAGTTGCACCGGATGCCGTACACGATGCTCGTGTGCAATAACCAAGGTTCCATGCACGCTACTTTGCACGAACTGCATTGGTGGTCGACAATGCAGCAATAAATACAATAAAAGGTGTGCGTTTAAATGATTATTTTTAAATTCGTTTCACAGTTTCAAGATCATAATATTGCTTTGTTGATGCAATGCCTTAATATAATAATAATATATAATTATTTTGTGCCAGGGATGAATTGGAACTAGAGTCATAAGAGCTGTACAGAAGCAGTTCATTTACATGAGTATTTCTTAGTTTTTAGTCGTTTTTTGTTTGTAAAAATTTGCTTCCTTAATGTAATAAATGCGAGGGGTGGTCCACTCGTAAATCTGGTGTACACTCTTGGGTTCAATCCGTTAAATCTCGATTCAATCTTTGTTAAATCCCAAATCTTTTTTTTCATTCTATTAAATCTGTTAAATCTTATTTCAATCTCTTCAATCCCAGCCAATCTCTTCAATCACATTCTAATCTTTTCAATCTCATTGCAATCTCTTCAATCTCAGTTCAATCTTAAGAATGCGTGTGCGTCTCCCCTTCTCTTGAGGGGAAACAGATAGTTAATCGAGGGGAAAGAGGCACTTGGCAGTGTTAAATGTCCCTAGATACCCAAGTTGACATAAATCTTATCCTCATTTAGATTTGCAGTCTTTAGAAATTGAAAAAACCTTTGTGATCTTTGAGAAACAATTGCACTGAGGAACACAGTATTTAAAACTAAGTATTTACTATTGAGAAAAAATGTTCTTTTATTTCTGCCTTCAACACAGTTTATTGAAAAATGTTTTTTGAGTAAACAGCAGAGAACTCTCATACAGTGTGTGTAGTGGCGGGCTAGGCATAGGGAGTAAGAATTACAACATCGCGCGTGCCAGCTGGCTGAAATGAAATAACTGAGAGCTGGGATGCTTCGCCGACGACGGGCGAGTTTGCCCTGCTGTGTTGTCATGTCTCTCGCGCTACGTGAATGTACATGCCTAATGGACAATTACACGCACTGTATAATCAAAATCTAATACGATATCCGGTTGATCAATCGCGACTATCACCTCGCGCTTTAACCAACGCAGCTATCGGCTATACCCAAATAACATTTTTCAATAAGTATTTATTATTGCAAAAACTATAAGAAAAATGTGTATAACGTACACAAATTTATTTTAACCTTGACAGGCTCAACTCAACATGTAAACATCTGTAAAATTCGGTGCTAGGCTAGGGTTTTATGACTAATGCGTTACCAACGGAAATTATTTAAACAAAATTTTGAAAAGGAGATCCGCGGGAATGCGCCGCGCATTCTTAACTCGTACTTGTGACAGTCGGTAATTAATGAGCTCGGGAACTCGCCGGTACGTGTATTAAAGACAACGTTCGCTCGCGTTTCCCACTTATTCTCGCAACTAAAATGTGATCAGGCGGAGGATAGCTCTTAATATCTTCTAATACCTGGTGACACAGGAGATATGTAACACCCCGTAGCATATTTATTTAAAAAGATATTATTTTGAAATTTGGTAGACTTATATAATGCGTAATTGTCATTTTTTTGGTACAAACAAGAAATTTTTTCCACTTCCGATTTCACCGGAAGTCACATCTACTTCGTTATTTTAAATGGCAGCCTGTATATATTTTTTTCCTATCTGATTCTACTTAAATTTCTCTTTTCGACTATGTATACCAAGATGACATTCGTTTTTAAAATGGCTGCTGAAAACCATTTTATTTCACTAAGTCAAGTTGGCTATGGAATGAAATGTAGCGGTAATCCGGTAATTAATGCTTAATGTGCTGCGATTTTAAAAGAACCCTGGTACACAATTTTGTGTTTCATATTTGTTTTGTTCTAATCAGTAGCCGAAGAGACTTTCTAGAATTTTTATATTAAATAGAAATCTCTAGACTAAATCCCCGAAATCATAAAAACTAAGATAGAAACACTAATTTTAAATTTGACCCATTTGTAAAATATTTATTCATCTTTCACTTTTACCCAATACAATTCATTGTTATGTCTGATTTTGCTTGCTTTTAAATAAAATTGTTTTCGAAGAATCTCAAAATGCTGGCCATTATTTTCCCTGCAGCGTCGAATTCTTGTAACCAGTACCTCTAAGCACATTTTCTAACTGCAATTCAGTAAACTAATTTATTGCTAACCTAACTCTCATTTTTAAGTCTTCCCTATTTTGCAGTGGAGTTTTATAAACCATTTCCTTGAAATGGCCCCATATGAAAAAATCAAGTGGCGTAAAATCCGGACACCTCGGGGGCCATCTAATTGGTAAAAGTGAAATATGAATAAATATTTTACAAATGGATAAAATTTAAAATTAGTGTTTCTATCTTAGTTTTTGTGATTTCGTAGATTTAGTCCAGAGATTTTTCTTTAATAAAAAAATTGTACAAAGTCTCTTCGGCTACTGATTACAACAAAACAAATATGAAACACAAAATTGTGTACCACGGTTCTTTTGATATTGCAGCACACTAAGCATTAATTACCGCTACATTTCATACCATAGCCAACTTGACCTAATGCAATAAAATGGTTTTCAGTAGCCATTTTAAAAATGAATGCCACCTTGCTATACATAGTTGAAAAAAGGAATTTAAGGAGAACCAGTGTAATGACCTCTAGCGGCCATTACAGCCAAAATTAAATTATTAGCATCAATAGTATGAAGCAAGTCGCAGGGACCTCTAATATTAAGAACGTTGATCAAGTTAACTTCTTTTCAACCGCGCAGATATTAGTGCGTTTCCCGTCTAGTGAGGCATTACCGTCGTATTCGAGCGACCGTCGCAGGTATGGATTTAAAATCCAGCCTCTTTTGTTTCAAGTGCGTCTAACGAGCACATGTTTTGGCAAACGCCCTGCCTAATTAAAGTTGCAATCGCTTAAATGGATTAACTAAGTAAGTTAATTGTTGTTTAATTATGATATTAGTTAAATCCTAACCAGGGTATTTTATTTTAGATACTGATTGAATTCTATTTTCGATTTCCGATTCCTAATGCATAATTCAAAATTTTAATTTAACGTCAATGTAATGCACATGGTACCACCATTTTAAAAAAACTACGTATTAAATCGTAAATCACAACCAAGGGCGGTCATAAGGGGAGGGCCATGGGGGCCATGGCCCCCCCCAAACTACACAGGGGCGAAAAATGCGGAAAAATAGATTTTTGGTCATCAGCCAGGATTTTTAATAAGAATTTTTGTTAATTATTATTAGATGGTATACATTTAAATGTAATTTCTGTACCAGAGATAAAATGTAAGTTATCTCTGATTATACTCGGGCAGCAAAGGAAATATTGAAATGTTTTCAGAAGTAATAAAGTATCAAATTTATTATACTGGAACAGTTAGGTACTCGTAACCAGGAAATTCCTAGAACACCCGCCGAGCTGAGCAATTTAAGTTCAAGAGGGTCGCAATTGCGACCTTCTTGGAATTTTGTTTGTTACTATATAGTCTGTTTTTAAACCAGGAGGACCGTTTCAAATTTACCCAAGAATATCTTGGTTTATATATATTCGAAATAAATAAATTCTTCATACCTATAAAACAAATACATTTGTTTCAAGAATAATTAATTTACTACCAGCTTTTGATTACTTGCCACAAATGTATTTGTTTTATATGAAGAATTTATTTATTTGCGTATATATAAACCAATATATTCTTGAATCAAAAAATTTTTTTTCAGTGCATCTGTGATTGGATACGCCTTCGCCAGTTTTACACAATGCAATAGTATAGTTGTAAATAATGTTTAATTTCTCAGTATTATTCTGCTCCTCCTTTTGTGCGCTTGTATAAACGTTGGTAGTCGGTATTCGGCATTTGAAAATATACTAATAATATAAGTGTCAGTGCTTGATTTCCATTTTCGAATTTTATAAATCATTAGAGGTAAGTAACAATCATAATTAATAAGTAAGAGTAAGAAACAATTACTATCGTGAATTACGAATTAATGGAATTAATTAAAATGTCTTTTAGTTCTTTTTTCTCCTTCCCGTTATTATACTCTTCACAAAAACGAAGAGTATATTGTATTTGATCGGCACATTTCTAAAATCGTAAATATCGCTCGTAGAGAAAAAAATTTCATATCATTGTGTTAGTGAACGAATTCTGAACAACTTTCAAAATGCCCGTCTGTCCGTCCGTCCGTCGCGTTTCTTGTAAGCACGATAACTTAAGAAAGAAAAGTCCGATTGTACTGAAATTTGGAAAGTAGGTTAGTGTTAGCTAGAGGAAAAACCCTATTGTTTTTGAAGAAAATCGATCAGTAAATAAAAAGTTATCAATTATTTAATTTAAAAAAAAATGTTCTCTTAATTTTTATCGCTTGTACTTAAATAGAAATCTTGCGAAATGTTATCTCCATAATATTTTTTTTTGTTTACGCATTTTACTAATATATATTTCATAAAAATATAACTAATGAGTTGAAATATGTATGACTGTCGAAAGATATATATCACAGACAATCAATTTTCGTAGCAATATGTCATGGTGCAGTGGCTAAAGTTTTGCCTTGCAATCCAAAGATCGTGTGTTCGAATCCCACACAGGTTGGATATTTTTTTTTATATAATTTTTTTCACAACAATTTAGGATGTCCAAAAACTAACATTATTTACAAGAAAACTGCGAAGAGTATTCTATAGAATGTGTAACAATTATATAAAAAGCTCAGTAAATTGGCGAAGAGTACGTTTTTAGCTTGTTAATATTACTAATGAATACTGTTTCCATTCTCTAAAAGAGTTATCTTGGTGTGTCAGACATAAAATGGTTATGTTTTTGTTTTTTTTTTCTAAAAGCTTTGCCATTTCATCATTTTGAAATATTTTAAACAATCACTAATTGTTAGACATTAGGAAGTAAAATGTAATATGTTTCAGAGAATAAAAATGAAGAGAAGAAATAATTCGATAAGTTCGTATTTCTCTGTTATTCCAAAGAAAGCTAAGGAAGCGGTTTTGAGTTCAGCTGATGAGGTCCGCAATGCAGGAGATGCTGGCCCTTCTTCATCGTCGTGTTCACAACAGACACCACCACTAGTGCTATTGACAACATCAACAGGATCCTACTCCGCTTCTCAGGTGCTTACACCAACAGTTGATAATAATTATGACATTGGAACAGCTGTTGGTCGTTTAAATACTTTGACAGACTTTCAAAAATATAATTACTTAAAAAATACATGGGTTCCAGAAAAAGAGTATTCATTTCCGTTTTCTGAACACAATAAAAATAACAATACAATTAGGCGGTATTTAGGACACCAGCATCTTCAAAAATATAGCTGGATTGCTTTTTCAGACGTAAAAAAGGGACTTTTTTGTAAGTTTTGTGTTTTTTTCGCAAACACGGGCGGCAGAAATAAAGCAACAATTTTGCAAAGTTTGGTTACGACTCCTGTAACAAGGTTTGCTAAATTACATGGCAAGGATGGTGTACTAGACAAACACAATACAAACCAGTATCACATCGAAGCTGTTTTAATGAGTGATCGTTTTGTGAACTGTTACGAAAATCCATCTTCTGATATCAGAAATATGCTAGACAGTGCTCGATCAAAGCAAACAGAAAATAACCGCAATAGGATTAAACCAATCATTCGGTCAATAATATTTCTTGCAAAACAAAATATTCCTTTTCGTGGGCATAGAGATGACGGCCCATTGTTGGAAGATGACAATCTTACCAGCAACGAGGGAAATTTTCGCGAACTTCTCCGATTTAGAATCGAGGCAGGAGACAAAGATTTAGAAGAGCACTTAAGAAACACGTCATCACGCGCTACGTATATAAGCAAAAGAACTCAAAATGAGTTGATTGAATGTTGTAAAGAAGAGATTTTGAGTGTTATTATGAAAAAAATTGGCGGTGCCAAATATTACAGCATCATGTTTGACGAGACTACTGATATATCGCACACTTCTCAAATGTCAATTGTCATAAGATACTTAGAAGATAACAGTGTGCGGGAGGATTTTGTATCATTTATAGATTGCCATTCTGCAAACTACGAGCTAAATCCCAATACTTTGGAACCAGTTTTGAATGGTAGAATATTAGGACAAACTGTAATAAAACAAATTCAGAAACTTGGTTTACCTTTGAAGCATTGTGTAGGAATTTGTACAGATGGTTGTAGTGTGATGACGTCAAAACAACAAGGAGCAGTCCAAGAAGTTCAAAAGGAAATGAAATTAGCTGTACGGTGCCCATGTCTTAACCATGCCTTAAATTTAAGTTTGTCAAAATCATCAAATGTGCAGAGTGTAAGAAATGCTGTAGGAGTAATGAAAGAAGTCATATCCTTTTTTACAGCTTCCTCTAAACGCAATTATGTCCTTAAACACATATTGGGTAACCAACTTTCTGGATTGTGTGAAACAAGATGGATAGAACGGCACAATTCCGTCCTGCAGTTTAAAGGTTCTATAGACCAAATTTTGCAAGCGCTAAATTTAATTTCCGGATGGGATGAAAAAGAATCATCCAGTAAAGCCAAGTCGCATATTCTTGCGCTCTCAAATTGCAACTTTATTGTTACTTTGTTTTGTCTAAATGAGGTACTTGCAATAACTTTACCTTTAAGTAAGTTATTGCAAACTAAAAATTTAGACGTAAATTGTACCACAGACGCTATTCTTAACACTCTCCTCGTTTTGAAAGACAAGCGCGAAAACGCAGAAACCAACTTTAATTATATAATTAATGAAATTCAGCTTTGTCTAGAAAAGTTAAACGTGGATTTTTCCGTTCCTAGATTAAACAAATTTATGAAAAATCGTCCTAATCCAGACATTCATTCACCAGGAGAATATTTTCGAATTACGGTATATGTTCCTTTGCTTGAAAGTATTATTTTCGATATAGAGTGTCGATTCAAACAAGAAACAGTGGATTTGTTTTATCTGGAAGTGTGTGTTCCTACTTTATTATCTCAATTAAATGACGATAATATCAACTCTGCCACCAAAGTTTTAGCTGACAAGTACGGAACTCTATTTAAAGAAAATAAAACAGTGTTGAAGTCAAGTCTTTCTGCTGAATTAAGATTATGGAAGATGAAATGGAAAAACGGCAATAAAGCGGAAGTTCCAACGGATGGACTAACTGCTCTCAAACAGTGTGATGCCACTATGTATCCAACCATACATGAATTTTTAAAAATTCTTTGCACTCTGCCAGTGAGTGTAGCCTCTTCCGAAAGAAGTTTTTCCGGACTAAGAAGACTGAAGAGTTGGCTGAGGTCCAGGATGGGCGAAGAAAGGCTAAGTGGTCTCGCACTAATGAGCGTTCACAGGGATATTGTCATTAATGAAGATAATATTATTGAACGTTTCTCTAAAAGTGGAGTAAGGCGAAACATGGACTTTGTTTTATAGTTACAGTTAGTTAGTTAGTAGTATTTTTTTAGCTTATTTCGATTCATAAATATTTTATTTTCTGCAACTCTCATGAAAATGACATTTGCTGCGAATTAAAAATAGAATATTATATGGCGTGTTAAAAATAAAATCTACTTATATGTTTATAAAATGTCAAGATATTCTAAGAAACTGTCAAAACTGAAACGAAATTTTGTTCTAAATTATCAGTTTTATTGAAACGCAGCAAAAAGCAGTTGTGATTTGCGATTTTGCTTTGCTCGGTACCCCCGTTCCGAAATATTTTTTTACTCGCAAAATAAAATGTCACCTTTAACCCTTATATAATAAATAACTACTATTATTATTATTATTACTAACTATTTTAATAAACTATTATTATTATTAAATATTGTCTGAATTTGCAATATTTTGTTTGTGTTTTTGTTTCTAAATAAAATATTATTTATCAGTATGTACCTACATAATTTTCATTATTTTGATTCTTTTAATAGTAGCCCCCCCCAGAAATTCGATATATGACCGCCCTTGATCACAACGGACATAATCCCTGCGGAATAGATGGTTATGGAAGGCTTTATATAGGAATTAAACTAAACTGGGACGGTTCCGACGTCATAACAGGAACACATTTAAATATCTTGGAAGAAATAAATTTTCATAATTTTTTTGTCTGGAAGCCATGCTTGGTGACGCAGTGACGCCGAGGTAGGGCAAGTAGCGAGATCAAGTTAGCTGGGGAATTTAGTTTCATGCCGGAATTGGTAACCCATGTGATGTGCTATCTTCGTCTTCCTTAACCTACGAAGAAGTGTCAATTTTTTCGCTGACGTCCAGGGGACATCACGTTCTTATTAGGAGGATCCCTCGATATAAGACAACACTAACGTCTTATTTCTAAGATAAGTCTAGTTTTTTTATTTTTGCCATTTACCACCCTTCTAACAAAGTTTACTGTTGTTTTATCACAACGGCTGCTATAAGCAGGATATAAATTTAAATTAAGTAAACAAAGTGTAAGTAGATCGCTATTGAAACAATAGAGCCATTCTACGATTAAGTCGTATATTTTCTTAATGTTTAAACCTTTGGTTCGTGCAATTACAAATTGTTTTATCAAAAGTGTTGACCGTGTGGTCGTATTTTAAAGTGCAGCTGTGCTTTAACCTTTATCGATTTTTGTTGTTTACCTTTTATCATGAGTATTTGTTGCGTACTGTAGTACAAACTTTTATAGTTTTAAATTATTTATATTGCCTATTATAGATACTTCTATAATTATAGTCGCTAAATTTTAGGTTAGTTTTCTACGTTATATTTAGTGATAGAAATTTACCTTGGGTCACGGGGTTATTTATTGATTTATGGTGTTTTAGTGATAAACAAGTTTAATTAACATACTACTAAGTTGTCATTTTTCAGTAGTGTTTTTACCTAAGTACGATAGATTTCGTAACATAACTTCTGTTGCTCCCGTAAAGTTGGACCGCGAGGTGAGGTTACGTTCTATTATAATTTTGCGTGTTAGTTTCACAAGAATTGCAATAATCAAGTTCTAGTAAGCAAGTTCAACATTCATAGTGACATAGTGTTAGGAAATGTGTTTCCAGTGGTTAATTTAATGGGAGAATTGTTTTAGTTTCCCTTAACTGAGTGAGTAAATTGCTATAAATGTTTTGATTTTGTTTTTGCTGAACAAGTCATAGTTCTCCAGGTCAAAATGAAATAGATGTTTAATAGTCTAAGTTGATGGGATAAATTCAGTATTTATAGTAGTAGGAAGTTAATTTCCGTTTGTTTATTGGTTGGGATTTGTCCCTATTTCCCTCTTTCTTTGTGAGCGGCTCACTATAAATATTTGACTTTGTATTGCATAAACTTTACTCAAAATTTAGTTATTTGTTGGCCTTCTGCCTAACTAAATTTACTGACTACCATTTTTCTTGGGGAGACTGTATCGTGAACTTGTAATAAAATGTAAATTTTGGCCATAATTTGTGAATCAAGGCATTGAAAATTATCATTTGAACCTCAAACTTTGTAACGTAACCTTGGCACCGGTGTCTTTATTCAGAGCTAATTGGCCTAACTTTTGCTGGGGTTTTTTGATTATTGACCAACTAAGCTAGGTCGTCTTTTTTGGATAAGGGAATTGTTTATCACTAAATGTCGCCGGGATGCTAAAATAGTGTTAAGGATACTAACCTAACAATAATTTTGTAACTAATATTTTCTATAATTCAAAGCCACGAAGTTGGCATCTGTTGTTATTAATTGCTAACCCTCGAATTTTAGATCGTTTCGTACGATTGGTTGTGATTAAATTGTTAAATTTTAAATTTTTTGTGTTTCTCTGGTGTCTGCTGTATCGTACCTTTCCTTTTCTGTCTCTTCTTTAGAGACTGGCGCCCAAAATAACTCTTGTAATTTTGCCTTCAAAAAAAAAAACTGAAAATTGTTACACAAAAAAAATATAAAAAAATTTTTTTGACAAAATTTTTTTTTCAAACTTTTACAAATTTTCTAAATTTTCTTTACATCATTAAACACTCTTGGCCTTATTGGGACCGTTGCTTACGCTTACCCATGGCCCTAGGCCTCCTACAAAAACTGGCTAGCCGAGCCTAATTTGTTTTGGTAACAGGTTATTACCTTGGTGAGTTTATGCAATTTTAGTGTCCAAACAAATTAGTTTTGTGTCACCCAGGGAATATAAATTTGACTAATAAATACTACAAATTAAATTGTAAGTGATGATGTCAGTTTGGGCTTATCCCATTTAATTTTATAGTAAAACTTCATAGTTAAGAACTCAACCATCTTAGAGTTTTGTGGATTTTTCCCGGGCAAAAAGACAAAAATATCAATGTAGCCTTCGATGAGGGAGAACACGTTACAGTGGCGCCTCAACGCGAGGTTTTCGTAAAATTTGGAGGCAAGAGTGTCCATTAAATTTACAAAATTCAAGAGTCTTTACCTTTCTATTTTCCTTGCTTTTCAAAATTTTTTAACTTGTTTAAAATTTTAGTGTATGTACCTTTTTTAGTTTCTTGTTACTAATTCGTGTTTTCCCTAGTGTAGGAATAAAATAGTAAGCAGTCATGGAGCCAAATTATCTGTCAGTAGAGGAGCTGAACTTCGAACTTTATATACGAGGGACGAATGTCGAGGGAAACTGTGACGTCAAGAGAGCTATTTTACGAGGACACCTACAGAGCGAAAAGTGTCAACTAACGTCTCATCCAAAGGTTCCGTTAGATAATGGGATGGAAAGAATCATCTGTATTGATAAGGTCAACACGCTGGAACGTATGGTAAACAGGTTTGCATTTGATAAACGTCATCCAGATTATAAAAGATTGAAAAGTAAACTTTTACATGTCAAAAATCGAGTAGATTATTTAATAGCTGAGTATCAGACAGAAGCTGATTTTAAAACTGAATTAACCACAAAGATTATGTTGCTTTTGGATTTGCTAGAGAATAAATCTGGTAATGTACCAGAAGTAAATTTAATTGAGTTTAACCAAGCAAATGATAACATTTTACCTTCCGCGGTAACTGTTAGTTCACCAGTAATAATTTCACAGGCCAATATGTCGAATCAAACCTCGACCAGTCACCAATTCTCCGTTACCAGCTCAAGTTTTGTCCCACAAACCACTATGCATTTCAGTAATTTAAATTCATACAGTAATCTAAATGTAAACAATTCGACTTCACAAAATAACCCAAATGTCAATAATTTAAATTCACAAAACAATTTAAATGTCCATAATTTTACCGTAACAAATAACCCAAATGGAAATATGTTAAACTCACTATATCATTCAAATGTCAGTACTGGCAATTCACAACGCGACTTAAATTCTAGTACTTTAAACACACAGTCAAATATAAATTTTTGCACTACAAGTTCTCCGTTTACAAATAATGTAGCCCCAGGGGCCTATCAAGTTTCAAGCTCTTTTCGTGTACCTGAAGTAAGTTCTACTAATGTGTATAATAATGTACCTATACCCAGTCACAACAATTTTCATGAAACTGTTCCTAGAACAAATTTCGGCCTGTATCAACAGTACTATAATGTCAATGACATCAATCAACCTAATGACAATTTTTCAACACTACCTCGTCATTCGACACAATTGTTTAACCATGGACCTCTTAGAGAGCCCATAGTTAGTTCAAGTACCACCAATCGTAATTTATATGTTCCTAGGCCAGAAAATACATTACCTTCCAGTGATACTAGGTACAGTGGGTTGCATACTGCACCTGGCGTAACGTATAACCACCCTAATCTTGATTACAGTAAAGCTTTCTTCAGACTTTCGCAAGCTAATAGGAGTTTATTAAAATTTGACGGTAGAAACCAAACTTTACATAGCTTTTTAGAGCGTGTGGAAGAATTTTCAATGTCCCACAAAATTAGTAAAAACGACTTATTAACTTTTGCTCATGAATTCTTTGAAGGAGATGCATTAATTTTGTTTAGGTCAGTTCGTTCAAATTGCCATACGTGGCAAGATTTAGAAAATCAATTAAAATCAGTATTTTTACCCTGTGATTTTGAGGGAGAATTGTGGGACGCGGTTAGAGACAGAAAACAAGGTGTATCGGAGAGAGTTTTAATTTTTATCGCAGTAATGGAAAATTTGTTTAGGAGATTTAGCCACCCTGTTCATGAAAGTACCCAGTTAAAAATCATCATAAAAAATTTAAGACCGTATTTTCAAGATCGTTTAGCCTTGCGTTATCCTTACAATATTTCAGAGCTAAAACATTTATGTAAAACAATAGAAGATGTTAAAATAAGCAACAGTAACTTTAAGGAGTCTAGTGGAAATTTTTCGAACCTTATAGGGCCTGATTTGTCTTTCTCTAAAACTAATACTCGTGGTATCACGCAGAAAGGTCATATTAGTGAAATATTAGAAGGTTTGCAAATGGCCGACACTAATAGTTCCGAAGGTGTTGCGGACACTAGTAAACACCCTGTAAGCTCGCCTGAAAATCTGAACGTAACCATAGAGGCCGTAAAGTCTATAAAATGTTGGAATTGTGATATACAGGGTCACGCTTATAACAAGTGCCGTAAGAAAAGAACAATTTTCTGTTTCACTTGTGGACAGAAAGGTGTTATTAGAACTAAATGCTTAAAATGTAATTCAAAAAACGAGGTCACAACAGATCTAAGGCCGGGAGATGCTGTTTCGGACCCATTAAATCCGACCACACCTTAAATAATAATTTTAGTCCTAAAACGCGCATAAGTAAAAATTTTAATTATCGTCGTAGAACAAACTTAGCTTCCACCGATAAAAATTGTACCTATTATCGCGGTAAATCAAACTCAGTTTTATATAATAAAAATTGTCATATGAGATCACCTGTAAAAAACTCGAAAAATAAAATTACTAATAAATTCTCCTCGCTAAATGAAAATATTGACAATAAATGGTCTGATTGGTTATTAATAGTTAAAGATTTTTATAAACAGAAATTGATTTCTCCATTATTTGTTAGTAAGATATCAGATAATAGACCTTTTCTCACCATATCTGTCGATGGTATGAAGATGGATGCTCTTTTAGATACGGGGGCTAGTCAAACAGTTTTAGGAAAAAGGGATCTTAATTTTATTTTAAACACAGAGTTAGAAATTGAATACAACCACTCACATTTCAATGTCTCTACGGCCGATGGGCAATCTCAAAAGGTTATCGGTACCGTATTTTTACCTATCACTTTGGAAAATAAAACCGAAATCATAAAAACTTTAGTGGTTCCCAGCATTAGAAATGATATTATCTTGGGGGTAGACTTTTGTAAAATATTTGGGCTAAATTTAGACTTTAACAATAAGTCCTTTGTTATGAGTGACCTTCCTTCTGACTTATCTTTTAACCACGAAAATTTTCTATGTTCTATCATGAGTGAGGCTGATTTAAGTGAGGCCCAAAGCAAAAGATTAGAGTCAATCATTACTAAATTCAAGGAAATAAGTTCCAACTCCACTACATTAGGTTGTACTACGCTCGTTGAACATGAAATCGTTTTAACAGAGCCGGCACCTTTTAAGCAAAGAAATTTCTCAATGTCACCATATATGCAAAAACACCTGAACGCAGAAATAGATAACATGTTAGAACTTGGGGTTATACAACCGTCTAAAAGTCCATATTCAAGTAATGTCATTTTAGTTAAAAAACCCTCTGGGGAATATCGTCTGTGCTTTGATGGTAGGAAACTTAACTCAATTACAAAAAAAGACTCATATCCTTTACCGAATTTAACTCAAACTCTAGACAAAGTTAGAGATGCTCATTTTTTAACGGCCATAGACCTTAAACATGCCTTTTGGCAAATAAAATTAACACCAGACTCCTGCGAAAAAACGGGCTTTTCAGTAGTTGGTAAGGGGCACTTTGAATTTACTAGGATGCCTTTTGGCTTATGTAATTCCGCTCAGCAGTTACAAAGACTTATTGATAGGTTATTCGACCCTTCTCTAGAACAACATATTTTCACTTATCTTGATGATTTGATCGTAGTAAACAAAACTTTCGACGAACACCTCAAAACGCTTTTACGGGTTTTTGATAGTTTGAAGTCAGCCAATTTAACTGTAAACGTTGACAAGTGCAAATTTTGCAAATCCAGTTTATCTTTTCTAGGCTACGTAGTAGACAAAAATGGCCTTCATACGAACCCTGATAAAGTCAAGGCTATTATCGATTATCCCCGACCTAAAAACACAACTGAGGTTAAAAGGTTTCTAGGCATGGCGTCTTGGTACCGCCGTTTTATTAGTGGCTTTTCGGAATTAACCGCTCCTATAACCGAGTTGATAAAGGGTAGGCAAAAGCGTCAAAGTATCCAGTGGTCTGACGTTGCGGAAAAATCATTCCTTGAATTAAAACAGCGTTTGATTACTGCCCCGGTACTAGCAAGCCCAAATTTCGACGAGCCTTTTGTTTTACAATGCGATGCAAGCACTCACGCCGTCGCTTGTGTTTTGACACAAGGGGAGGGAGAGAACGAGAGAGTGGTGTCGTACGCCTCACGTACTCTAAGCAAGGCCGAGCGTAACTATACAATTACTGAACTCGAACTTTTGAGTTTGATGTTTGGCTTGTCAAAATATCGCTGTTATGTACAGGGTGTTAAGTTCAAGGTGATCACTGACCATTTCGCGTTGTTGTGGTTAACAAAGCTACAGAATCCTAGTGGCCGTTTGGCACGATGGGCAGTGCAGTTGTCCCAATATGACTTTGATATCGAACATCGTAGTGGTAAATTAAATGTAGTCCCGGATGCCTTAAGCAGAGCTGTTACCCACATTGACAGTATTCAGAGTAAACCCGACAAATGGTACGCTAAGATGTTAGTCAACGTAAATAAAAATCCTGAATTATACCCAGTGTGGCATTTAGAAAACGATAAGCTTTACAAATTTGTTAAGAACAAGTACAAGTTAAGAACAAATTTCAAGGAATGGAAGTTAGTGGTACCGAAAGGTGACCGGTTAAATATTTTGAAAGAATGTCACGATGACCCTCTGTCATCCCACTTCGGCTTTAATAAAACTTATCACCGTGTGTCCAATTGTTACTATTGGCCAGGTATGAAGGCTGATGTCAAGAAGTACGTATATAGGTGTGAAATCTGTCATGCACAAAAAGTATCACAACTGGGCCGAATTGGACTCATGGGGTCTCCTAAAAATATAAGTCAACCATTTCAACTACTTTCATGTGATATATCGGGGCCTTACCCCAAGTCTAAGTTAAACAATTGTTACTTGTTAGTCGTAGTCGACTGGTTCACTAAATTCACTTTCATACACAGAATGAAACGAGCTACAGCTAAAGAAATCTGTAACTTTATCGAGAATCAAGTTTTCTTAACTTTCGGTGTACCTCAAATTATGGTCCAGGACAACGGGTCCCAATTTACGTCAAAGGAGTTTAAGAGTTTGTTAACCAAATATTCGATCTCGCATGCGTGGTATAACGCCAAATATCACCCACAATGTAACAATGTAGAACGAGCCAATAGGGTCATAGGTACTGCGATTAGATCTTACTTGAGAGAAAATAATCATCGAGACTGGGACAAACTGATACCTCAAATTGCAAATGCGATCAATACTTGTGTTCATGAAGCTACGGGTTACTCCCCAGCTGTCCTGACATTTGGGAGAGAACTCCCTATATCTGGAAAATATTACGGTGAAATAACTTCGAAAATAAATGCTCCCGTTCAATTTGAAAATAGAAATAAATTAGCTTCTGAGCTGCAAAAGTTACAAGAATTATACAAAGATGTCGCCAACAATATTTCTAAATCTTATCAAAAGAATAAGAAACATTATGACCTCAGAAAAAGAAATATTGAATTTGATGTTGGAGACACGGTGTATAAAAGAAATTACGTGTTATCGGATGCCGCAAGTTATTTTTCAGCAAAACTTGCTCCTAAATTTGTCAAATGTACTGTTGTAAAAAAGATTTCCCCTATTATCTACGAGCTGGTAGATGAACATAAAAAAGAATTAGGTAGATATCATATTAAAGACCTTAAGCAAGCTCCTGACGATGATCCCCAACGTATATAGGGTTTTCTTAGTTTGTCCTTACCTGAAGGTAAATAAATATGACTAGCTTAGTAATAAGAACTGTAAATTTGTCTCCCTGATTATCCACGAGTATATTGTCCTTGTTCCCTTTATAATATTTTGTAAATTTTAAATTGTAATTTAAATCTGTTGTATATCGCTATTTTGTATATTTTATGCCTAGTAGTGTTAGCCATGATTTAGGTTAGTATTAAGCTTTCGTGTATTTTGTAACATTTCTGTTAGAAATGTCTAAATTTTGGTATAAGTTGTTGAATACTGAGTGTCGGCAACTCTGGTTTGGAGTAAGCTTACGCTTTAAAATTTGTTGGAAGGGGGTATTTGTAATGACCTCTAGCGGCCATTACAGCCAAAATTAAATTATTAGCATCAATAGTATGAAGCAAGTCGCAGGGACCTCTAATATTAAGAACGTTGATCAAGTTAACTTCTTTTCAACCGCGCAGATATTAGTGCGTTTCCCGTCTAGTGAGGCATTACCGTCGTATTCGAGCGACCGTCGCAGGTATGGATTTAAAATCCAGCCTCTTTTGTTTCAAGTGCGTCTAACGAGCACATGTTTTGGCAAACGCCCTGCCTAATTAAAGTTGCAATCGCTTAAATGGATTAACTAAGTAAGTTAATTGTTGTTTAATTATGATATTAGTTAAATCCTAACCAGGGTATTTTATTTTAGATACTGATTGAATTCTATTTTCGATTTCCGATTCCTAATGCATAATTCAAAATTTTAATTTAACGTCAATGTAATGCACATGGTACCACCATTTTAAAAAAACTACGTATTAAATCGTAAATCACAACGGACATAATCCCTGCGGAATAGATGGTTATGGAAGGCTTTATATAGGAATTAAACTAAACTGGGACGGTTCCGACGTCATAACAGGAACACATTTAAATATCTTGGAAGAAATAAATTTTCATAATTTTTTGTCTGGAAGCCATGCTTGGTGACGCAGTGACGCCGAGGTAGGGCAAGTAGCGAGATCAAGTTAGCTGGGGAATTTAGTTTCATGCCGGAATTGGTAACCCATGTGATGTGCTATCTTCGTCTTCCTTAACCTACGAAGAAGTGTCAATTTTTTCGCTGACGTCCAGGGGACATCACGTTCTTATTAGGAGGATCCCTCGATATAAGACAACACTAACGTCTTATTTCTAAGATAAGTCTAGTTTTTTTATTTTTGCCATTTACCACCCTTCTAACAAAGTTTACTGTTGTTTTATCACAACGGCTGCTATAAGCAGGATATAAATTTAAATTAAGTAAACAAAGTGTAAGTAGATCGCTATTGAAACAATAGAGCCATTCTACGATTAAGTCGTATATTTTCTTAATGTTTAAACCTTTGGTTCGTGCAATTACAAATTGTTTTATCAAAAGTGTTGACCGTGTGGTCGTATTTTAAAGTGCAGCTGTGCTTTAACCTTTATCGATTTTTGTTGTTTACCTTTTATCATGAGTATTTGTTGCGTACTGTAGTACAAACTTTTATAGTTTTAAATTATTTATATTGCCTATTATAGATACTTCTATAATTATAGTCGCTAAATTTTAGGTTAGTTTTCTACGTTATATTTAGTGATAGAAATTTACCTTGGGTCACGGGGTTATTTATTGATTTATGGTGTTTTAGTGATAAACAAGTTTAATTAACATACTACTAAGTTGTCATTTTTCAGTAGTGTTTTTACCTAAGTACGATAGATTTCGTAACATAACTTCTGTTGCTCCCGTAAAGTTGGACCGCGAGGTGAGGTTACGTTCTATTATAATTTTGCGTGTTAGTTTCACAAGAATTGCAATAATCAAGTTCTAGTAAGCAAGTTCAACATTCATAGTGACATAGTGTTAGGAAATGTGTTTCCAGTGGTTAATTTAATGGGAGAATTGTTTTAGTTTCCCTTAACTGAGTGAGTAAATTGCTATAAATGTTTTGATTTTGTTTTTGCTGAACAAGTCATAGTTCTCCAGGTCAAAATGAAATAGATGTTTAATAGTCTAAGTTGATGGGATAAATTCAGTATTTATAGTAGTAGGAAGTTAATTTCCGTTTGTTTATTGGTTGGGATTTGTCCCTATTTCCCTCTTTCTTTGTGAGCGGCTCACTATAAATATTTGACTTTGTATTGCATAAACTTTACTCAAAATTTAGTTATTTGTTGGCCTTCTGCCTAACTAAATTTACTGACTACCATTTTTCTTGGGGAGACTGTATCGTGAACTTGTAATAAAATGTAAATTTTGGCCATAATTTGTGAATCAAGGCATTGAAAATTATCATTTGAACCTCAAACTTTGTAACGTAACCTTGGCACCGGTGTCTTTATTCAGAGCTAATTGGCCTAACTTTTGCTGGGGTTTTTTGATTATTGACCAACTAAGCTAGGTCGTCTTTTTTGGATAAGGGAATTGTTTATCACTAAATGTCGCCGGGATGCTAAAATAGTGTTAAGGATACTAACCTAACAATAATTTTGTAACTAATATTTTCTATAATTCAAAGCCACGAAGTTGGCATCTGTTGTTATTAATTGCTAACCCTCGAATTTTAGATCGTTTCGTACGATTGGTTGTGATTAAATTGTTAAATTTTAAATTTTTTGTGTTTCTCTGGTGTCTGCTGTATCGTACCTTTCCTTTTCTGTCTCTTCTTTAGAGACTGGCGCCCAAAATAACTCTTGTAATTTTGCCTTCAAAAAAAAACTGAAAATTGTTACACAAAAAAAATATAAAAAAATTTTTTTGACAAAATTTTTTTTTCAAACTTACAAATTTTCTAAATTTTCTTTACATCATTAAACACTCTTGGCCTTATTGGGACCGTTGCTTACGCTTACCCATGGCCCTAGGCCTCCTACAAAAACTGGCTAGCCGAGCCTAATTTGTTTTGGTAACAGGTTATTACCTTGGTGAGTTTATGCAATTTTAGTGTCCAAACAAATTAGTTTTGTGTCACCCAGGGAATATAAATTTGACTAATAAATACTACAAATTAAATTGTAAGTGATGATGTCAGTTTGGGCTTATCCCATTTAATTTTATAGTAAAACTTCATAGTTAAGAACTCAACCATCTTAGAGTTTTGTGGATTTTTCCCGGGCAAAAAGACAAAAATATCAATGTAGCCTTCGATGAGGGAGAACACGTTACACCAGATAGGAAAAAGATATATACAGGGTGCCATTCAAAATAACAAAGTAGATGTCACTTCCGGTGAAACCGGAAGTGGAAAAAGTTTCTTGTTTGTACTAAAAAAAGGACAATCACACATTATATAGGTCTACCAAATTTCAAAATAATATCTTTTTAAATAAATATGCTACGGGGTGTTACATATCTCCTGAGTCACCCGGTATATAAAAATCTCGTATCACAGTGTTTGTTATCGAACTCCTCCGGTGTATATTTGGTAGGTCTGAGAATAGGTCGAAGGCTATTTTTTATACCCCTAGGTGATAGTAGGTTTATATAAAGATCTTTACTGCATGTGGCAAGTTCTCGCACATAATACACTGGTGGAATTAGGTTTTCCACGCGGTTTTCCATTAATCCGGTAAAATTAAGAAAATGTTTCGGAAAATTTTCCAACTGGACAAAAATTGGCCTATCCCTTACAGAATTTCCCCAGGAATCCGAAAAAAATGGACTTGACCACTAAAAATGGCGGCTTTACTTACTTAACTTTTAAAAAAAAACATGTATTTTGCAATTTAGTTTTTTACTTACATCTCCGCTTCTAAAGGTCGCAGAAAAATGTTCGATGCGTCAATTTCTTTGTTATGAGATCCCCTATAAGGTGTGTATAAGCAAAAAATGAAAAAAAACTTGAAAAAAAATCAGTTTTCTGACCTTCGAACTTTAAAGTACTGTAGAGACAAATTGAAAACGTCTACGGCCATGATATTATGAGAAATAGTACAACTTCTTACCCTTAATAAAATGCACTTTGTTCCGTTGCAAAATATTCATTAGTTTTTTTTTTACAATCAATTATTTTTTATTTATTTGCTTTTATCATGATTAGAGAATATTATTTAGGTATTAATACCTAAATAATATTCTCTAATCATAATACCTAAATAATATTCTATATTCATTAGTTTTTTTGCAATTAATTTAAAAAATAAAAATTCAAACTGTTATATTAAAAGACCAAATATTTTAAAATTTTGCTTTGATAAAAACTCTCTATTTGATGTACATTGACATAATCAAAAACAATGTTGCAAAAAAATTCAAATTTGCGATTTTTTTTCGCAAAATATCAATTTTACAACTTAAACAAATGCAAATATTTCAGTCATTTTTGCATAAAATTTATTGCAGTCAACGGTATTTCAATCGCCATAAAAAACATGAATTTAAAAAAAAATATGTTTGCTCTGGAACCCAGATATGAATAATTTGCGTATTTTGCGATTACGGCGAAATCTGCACATATTTTACCTTGAAAATTTAACTGAATATTCTTCACTATGTCTGTTATCATTTGCTAAACGTGGAATGTCTCCATATATAAATGGGACATGGAAAAAACAAACGAGAAACGCCAGCTCCCAAAAAATCCTTTAGTTAGCCGGGATTTGAACACACAATCTTCCGATTATAAGGGTAAAACAGATATCGTTGCGCTACGGAGCCACTTTAATATTTGTTACACGAACTTTGTATAAATATTTCATGGTAATATGTAACAACTTACATGACTGAAGTCGCAAATTTGAATTTTTTTGCAACATTGTTTTTGATTATGAAAATGTACGTCAAATAGAGAGTTTTTATCAAAATAGGATTTTAAAATATTAATTTGGTTTTTTAATATAACAGTTTGAATTTTTATTTTCGTTAATTAATTGCAAAAACACTAATTAATATTTTGCAACGGAACAAAGTGCATTTTATTAAGGGTAAGAAAAGAAGTTGTACTACTTCTCACGATATCGTGGCCGTAGACGTTTTCAATTTGTTTTTACAGTACTTCGAAGGTCAGAAAACTGATTTTTTAAATTTTTTGCCATGAAAATGTTATTAACAATTAAAATTTCATTCTTTGCTTATACGCACCTTATAGGGGATCTCATAACAAAGATATTGACGGATCGAACTTTTTCTACGACCTTTAGAAGCGGAGATATAAGCCCTAGTATTTTATTTGTAAGAGTGAATAATATATATTATTATATTGTTTGTTTTCTATGTTTGTATGCTGCGCATATACATTTTATTTCATTTTTAGTGAAATAAAACGTATTACCATATGCATCCCTTTTTTATTTGTTTTTTCAATAAGTATCCAAATCTTTTAGTAGAAAATATAGAATAATAATAATATATTTGTATTACCAATAATGCACTTCGATGACTTTTTATAATTAATATTAGCAATCTAATATTACACCAGTAAGTAGAATAATCCAAATTCAAAACATTCAATTTCAGTTCAGTCTGTTCAATCTCACTTCAATCTTTTCAATCTGTTCTGTTCAGTTTCACTTCAATCTGTTAAATCTCAAATCAATATCGCTTAAATCTTTAAATCATCATTCAATCCGTTCAATCATCATTCAATCTGTTCAATCTCAATAAATCCCAAAGATTTAAAATCTGGTGTACACCTTTTCATGGAGTGGACCACCCCTCGAATAAATGTTTTCCAAATAATTAAAATCACTGTTGTGTAAGAAAACTAGTCTTTCTTGACATTTTCGGAATCCCATAAACATAAACCCTTTTTTGCAGTTAAAGAAAGGGATATTGAGCACAATTAAAAATTTACTTATTAATAAAATTCGTGAGAAAAGTGAAATTTTCAGATTTTTTAAAATTGCGCAGAACCCTTAAGGTGTAGTGATAAATGCATAGGAACAAAAAAGTGTCTTCACAAAAAAACAAACAACAAAAAAAAATAAAATAAAAATCGGACATTAGGAGCTAATTTAGGGTGGCTAATGGCGGCCATCTTTAATGGCCGCCATTTTGGTGTTCTGCACGGATTTTTAAGTGGCTCCCTATCTGAAAAGTTACCTTTTGCCATCCACTATGACCACAGAAAGTGGCACGTTCCAATCAAAAAGCGCAGCTTTTTGGCTTTTCTAGCCATGTAGATACCCGAAGTACCGACTCTACTTTACCCATACAAACATTATTTGTTAGCGTTGAATATCAGTAGAATAAATGTAGGAAACAATAGTATATTATTCAATGTAGGTAATAACTCAAGCAGAAGAAGTTTACAGCACGAGCCGCAGGCGATTGCTGTAATCATCAAGTGAGTTATTACCATTATCGCAAGTTGAATACTATATATACTTCACCCACGATTATAACAAATATTAAATTGCAGGTATACAGAAACAACACTTTATATACAAATTTCAACAGTTATAACAATGATATAGAAAATTTTGTTTAAATTACTCAGTTTGTTTATTCATAAAATTAACTGTAAAATTTGAACAACCAGCAAAATGCATATGATTTATATTTATTGCTCATTTCAGTAAAATATTCCAGCAGTACATTTTCTGTAAACGATTTGACGTTCTTGCCGCTACACCAATCAATTTTTGTACACACTTTTATATTTGTTCTACGATTTTTCTGGTAATAAATTATGTATTGTATCATTAACTACTTGCCTTAATTCTGGCGGTGTACATAATAGTTCATCTTCACTAACCGAATCCATCATTTTTGGCACAATTATTACTTAACTTGATTTGAAAACGTCGAAACTATTCAAACATGTTAAATCACCTTCCTCCCCTCAATAATAATGGACTGTTTTATTTCACCGTATCGGAAAAGAATTTCTCTCGGACAGAACCACCTTCGCGTCGCGCGTTACGTCGATTGGACATCGATTTACCATGAAGGTAAAGGAGATTGGCTCTGTACCTAGTGATTTATAATAACCCACACTATTTGTTTATGGATACTATTAATGGGCCTTTCCCGCTATTTTTTTTATTGTGTTATTGGAAAGATCCTATCAAAATATTACTAAAAATGAATTTTAATTTTTTTTCTGAACTCATAAAATACGACAGAAAATATTCAAATATTACTTAAATCAACAGCAGATTTAAACGATAGCATTCGGGCGGCAATGTGACGTCATCATAACCACACCAATCAAATATGATCTTAAACCGCTGCCCCATTAGCTATAAAGATGCATTCTCAAACCAAGTTCCCAAACAATCTCACTTGCGTTCTGTTTTCCATATCTTGCAATTCTATTGGTGCCTGAAGTACATTTATGAGGAACCACCAATAGAATCTCGTAAAGTAAAGTGCTAACGTTTAATTGAGAACGTCCGTTTATAATCCCGATTGACATTGCGTAAACGTAAATGTTGTGATTTCAATCTAAAGAGACCTTCGACCATATATTATCTAGACTCGGCATGTGGGCGTGTCGCATGTTACAAGATGTTTTTGCGGGGGGTTTCAAGGTACCCTGAATTCTATTGGCTAATTCAAACGTCGCGGGTCGAATGTCGAAAATGCATTAAAACTTTGTTTACATCGCCGTTGTTATTTGTGGCTATTTTTGTTTTATTTATGTGTTTCTTAGACTTCCATAACATCCAGACAATTTTTCTGTTTTCAAAATCGGTAAATAGTGTTTTATATACGATCCCGCGTTACAGAAAGAATGGAATAAATCATTTTGTAGGCAAGTATTATCTTATTTGTAATTATTCCTCAGGCGTAGTCGTAGGGTTTCAGGTGCTCTCTAAAATAAAATAATATATAAGTAGATAATTATTTTACAGACTTAATACATATTTTTTAATAAAGTTGAATTTGTCTATGAGGCATTTCAGATCTTAGACTAACTAATATTGACTAGGTACTCTTAGTTTTTCAATGCAAATAAAACTCAAATAGGTACTGCTTATTAAACCAGCTTCTGTATATTTGGTTTAAATTATATAGGTATTGCATGAGATCAAATATAAGTTAATAAACTGATATTTTAAGTAGGTAGTACAACTTATTAAGTGTCATATATTATATCTATTTTTAATATTTTAGATTTCTAAAAGAATTGGATGCCCAAAAATAGTGACGGAAAATTGGACCAGTTATAGAGACCACAAGATGTATGCAAAACGTCGTTCAATAACATATATAACAATAACACATTCTGTTGGGTAAGTATAATCTACACTACTGATGATATTTTAAAACGTATTGATCAACTGCATGCGACGTTCAATTTTGATTCTATTTCAATACAATACAATTACTTTTATGTGACTTTTATGAATGTATAGCATGAATAAATAATAAAATGTTTGTACTTCTGCTCATATAACAGTTGTTGCTTTAAAAATTGGTACATTGCAAGATAATAAAGAATATTTCCGAATGACTTATTTTATAAAAAAAATAATCAGGATAATCTTAGTATGGAGTACGAAAAGAAACAAATTGAAATATCTCAAAAAAAAAGGTGATACAGACAGTAAACATTTTTTTAAAAACAGCTGTTTTGAATTCAATTTAGGTTAACAATGTACATTTCCATGAAAATCTGAATGTCAGTTTATACATTCACAATACTTGCTTTAATAGCGAGTTTATATGTGCATGGATTTAGTGGCGCCAGTAGATGTTGGCACGCCAGTAAAAAAATATTCAACGTATAAACAGTTACTGGCGAGAACTGGCGAGCAAGTCTTGACCTTGCATGCAATGATGCAAAAATGTTAGGAATTTCCAACTTTGTGGCCCGCCAGTACCAAGTTGTACGCCACTATGAAGTAAAATTGACATAAACTTTGAGTTGTCTAGAGACACTATCCTGGCTAGTTACTTGTACTAGTAGCTGGTACTGTCGTGAGCAAAAAAAATAGGACAACTATTTTTTCCTAATATAAATCTGTCTCTATTTGCACACTTGCAATGAATTTTGACAAATAACTGACAATGTCACAAAAATTAGTTAGATGTACAAAACTAGATTTTATACGATATAAGACTTGTCCCATTTTTTTTTGCGCACAGCAGTACAAGTAACTATACTAATATAAATTCGTCTATAGAATTTAAAAATGAGCATTAAGAAAACAACAAATAACAGTGGATTTCTGAGGAAATTACAAAATTTCTTGAATTATATGAAAAAGAGGCGTGTTTATGGGATGCGCATTTTAATTGTTATAAAAATAGAGAATCTCGAGTAATTGTTCATGAAAAAAATAGCAACAACAATGGCGATTGATGGTTTTGACAGTGTGAATGTAAGGCTAAGATTCGTTCAATAAACGGTTTCTAAAAGATTCAGGATCTTCTATTGAAAGTTTTAACACTCTTTCTGATGCACCTAAGTTTTCTCTACTTGCAATCCATTTTCTTAACCAGATACGGTCTCTTTGCTTATCATTTAGTTTATTTTCCACGTTGCTAATCTATTGGAACAATCCCTCATAGAACAATGCAGCACTCGGTACGAATTATTATTTTCTTTAATTTATTACTTGACATTTTGTCTCAATAACCACCTGCACTCAGAAGTCAAAGAATAAGACTGACTAGATAAAATTTAAAATTGTGTGTAAACCTCTACTGGCGCGCAAGTTGGGCTGGCGTGGCAACTGGCGCCAGTAAATTCATGCATGTATAAACCTGACATTAGGTACATTTTATGAAAAAGACAAATTATTCATATTATTTGTTAACAAACAATTATTTGTTAAAGCACCGTTTATTAATAATATTTGATTCAAATATATTTGCATTATTTTTTGGAAAGTCATCATCAAATGCAATAGGTAATTATTTTTTCTTTTATTTCTTTTCCGAGACTTTTGTATACTTATATTACATTAAAAATAATACTCTCTATGTTTTATTTCAGTACCAACCTTTACCACATTGCTTTGAGGATGGTTCATCAGATGATATACATACACAGAGTCTAAGAAGAAGAGCCAGATGAAGCTCAACATACAAGAAATTACTTTTAGAGCTTAGCGACACTAGAAAAATTAAAAAGTAAAAATTAACATCGTTAAAACAGGAGCTGACAGTCTTAACTCGCTAAGCTATAATAACGAATTATTACCGAACTAACTGCTAGTAATATTTTCTAATAATGCTAATATACTAGATATGCACTGACAGATTTTCCAAATTTATTAAGGTACCTATTACCTCTATATATATAACCTTAAAATATTCTAAATTAGTTTTAAAAACATATCGATTTCAGTAGAAATTAATTAAATGAAAAATTATTGTTTTAAAATAAGATTAAATAATATCATCAAATAATTTTCTCGGTTTGACCTAAATGCCACTAGACATTCAGTAAAGATAATGCAAGTGGCTGTAAAATATGTTGGGTGCATTTCTCAATATAGTATAATGAATTGGTCATTAGATTTTAAATTTTTTGCCTAATCATCAGCCAAGAGAATGTGTTATGTGAACAACGCAACTAATTACCATATCTATCGTAGTTTTAAGTTTGACTTTTGGCCCTGCTAGAGAGTATAGTAGAAAGTTGTTGTACTTCTCATTTTTTCAAATCGTCCCCCTTTGGCACAGAGTACATATACTTTTCATCGCTTCGATGAGGATAGTGATGCGAATTTTAGAAACTAAAAATCATAATTGAAGTTATTCTCAGTCTTGGTGTCATATCTTTAATTTTTGGACAGTATTTATTTGACATTTGAGCGTTACTTAAGAGTACGCAAAGCTTTTAGTCTTTTAATATATTGTATATAGTTTAATTAGTGAATGGATTTCATATATACCAATTTTTGTAGAGAATAAGTTTTTGTTAACCCAGCTGATATGGATATATGCAGCGATTAAGAATCGACTCATTTATTGTATTGAAGGTGTATTTGTTAATTAACATAGAATAAACGGCAATCAGTTATAATAACCTAGTATTATTAATTTAATGTATTTATATCTTCTAATAAAGAACACGACACTTTTTATATTTTTACTGTTTATTTAATTACTTATTTATAAATTGTTTGTTTTCAGCAACGTCTTTATTAAATTATGATCTAATTAAGATGTACTTATACTTAATAAAATATCGATACAAAATGTGTGTTTTAATTCTTACTTTTTTTTTGTGAAAAAACATTTTGCCTATAAAACATTTACTTCATATGATGATCGACCACGATAACTCAGTCGGTGTACTACATAAAGTACACCGACTGAGCAAGGATAAACTAGTTGGTGTCTATATAGCCCTGGGTTCAAATGGCAGCTTGAGATGGCAAATTTTTTAATGCACGCATGTACTTAACTTTATTGGAATTTATGTGATTTGTGTGAATTGTTTTATGTTATTTATGTCACACATTACCTACCAATACAAATTATACAATACACACAAGAAAGGGAATACCATCAGTGACTATTTATTACTATTTGAAAAAAAATATGAAAATATATTTTTTCCCTCGTGAAAAACAGTAATTTCTAAACCTAAATAATGACTAATAATTGTATTACTAATTTTTGGCAACATCTCTGCTTTATACAATAACAGAAGTATTTTTTTATTATCTAGAAAAGCTAAATTAATATCTCCATTTGCAATTTTCCAGTAGTAGAATATTGTTGTAAAAGTATGCTTATAAATTTTTACTCGGTCTTAATTTTAAACATCACAATGTTAATTAATTTTATATATTATCCAACATACAGACCCTTTCGCGAATACACGCCACTGGCAAGGGTCCCGTACACAGAAAAATATCCCCCTTCAGCACCCGCGGCTGCCATAGTCAGCGCCGCCTTAGTATACATAACAAACTCTCTATACTTTGGCTAAGATACCGGGTCTAGGTAATATATGGTCGAAGAAAGAGACAAATAATGTATAAAATCAAGCCCACTAAAAGGAAGTTAGTAACAATATACACATACGTTAAAATGATCTTCACAACAGAAAAATCCAGGAGCAGTATAAACAACACCAGGAACTTTTCCAACTTTCCACCACAATTTTCGAATTTTCAAATTTGTTGGGACGCGCAAAAATAACTTGGTAGTATTTTCACTAGTGATTGGACACACTGGTACAAAACAAACCCTTGTAAGCGGCATTTTCTAATTATAAAATAAAATTACGTAAATATCGTATCAAACATAAACAATAGAAAGTGAGGTTATCGAATATGATTTGAGCATTTCAGTACAGCGTTGCCAGATGATACTGATATTGTACCATATGTGAACCAAAACGATCAAAAATAGAAAATATAAACATGATATATGGATTTTAGACACAGACAGTGAAAGGTTGACAGAATTTTTGCTTTTATTTAGCATTAGGTTAACGAAGAGTACGTTGTAATGAAAAAAAATGTACTATTCAAAGTAGACAGTTGATATCGGAAATACGATGTTCACATAAAAAGACATACACCTGGCAATAGACAACTCCCTTTAAAAATACGACTTTTTATTGGTCTAATCAGATTGACGTTGCAAGCTCGCGCCTTAGAACTCATGTTTCAAATTAAGTGAAATAAAACTGATTTTGTAAAGTAAATATTTGGTAGAACATACAAAATTGCAAGAAACTAAATTAATATAAAATTATATTACAGTTTATTATATGGTTTGGTCGTGGTGAAATAGTAAAATTCAGTCATGCGGGAAAGGCCCATTGTTCAAAAGCAGTTCATTAATTAGTATATAATATAATAAGAGTAGATAATAGCTATTTATGTAACCAGTTACGAAAGACGTTATTTTGTGTAACGAATGGAATTTGCGGGACGAGCGAAGCGAGATCCGGCAAAATAGCACGAGTTACACAAGATTGTCTTTCGAAACGTGTTACATACATGATTTTTTCTAATTTTAAAAGTCTAAAAACAATTTAAACATAAATGAAATAGGTGTATTTAAAGATCTTAAAAATTAAGTAATCTTTTTCATAGTTACCTTTGCTGCTATCACACATTATAATTTCAATGCCAAAATTGACAGACGTTATTTAGCCAAGTTACAATATTATTTGAAATCCTAATTTGATAACATAAGGCACGGCCGACTCTAGTAACAGAGTCGGCCGTGCATAAGGGAAATCGTATTAAAGAAAAAGTTTTGTTAGCGTATTTTGAAGGAAAGAAGAATTCAGAAGCTTCCACTTTATGGACTTAGTATTCCATTTTGTGTTGAATAAACATTGTTTCTTTTTCTTTTTGAGAGTTGTTTATCTTTTCTAATTGATGACAACGAACTTTTCCTCACCAGTTACGTAAAATTTTACTTTTCATAACTGGTTACATAAAGTAGGATGTTTTGACACTTACGTCAGTTTTGAAAAGTGTCACTTTATGTGTCAAAATTAGAAAAAAGTATTTTTTATAAAACGTGCTTTATTACGTACTCAGTTCTTGTAATACCTTCGTCTATATTGATCTGCATCATCTTGAAATTACAGCGGGCAGGCATATTTGCTTCATTCAAGTTAACCATTTTTAAAAAAATTTGCAATGAACTGAAATTTTGGAATTTACAATTTAACAAATTACAATATTTCAATTCGTTGTATCTCAGTTAGTAATGAAAATATTTTCATAAACTCCAAAATCTGTTGTTGTATTTTTATGAAAAGTCAAATGCATATGACAAAAAAAAATAAAAACAAACAGGAGCTCCTAGACCCAGGGGAGGCTAACGAATTTTCAAAAATTTTTTCGCAAACTGATTTTTCAAAATTTTTTAGGGGTCATTAGAGAAGTGCTTCTCTAGATGTTATTTCCCAAATTTCGTATGGGTCCCATGCGCCATAGACGAGAAAAAAAATATTGAAATTTCACCAGCCGCCGCTGAACGTGGATTGCCTTAAGCTCGAGAACTGGTTCTCCCAACATAAGTCCTTCTATGAGTTCAACGAGTTTATTTCATACAACAGTGGAATTGGTGGAATTGACACCGTCAATTGTCATTTGATCAAAGAAATTCGAACGTCTTTGATGACAGCAAAATTTTGAGTCGATTTTGCCTCTTTGACATTTAGGGAAAAGAACAGAGTATTTTAATTGACGACAATAAATAGGAGCATATTAATCGACGCCGCAAACATTCCAATCAATCCATTGTTGCTGTTTCAAAGAAGGTGTGAGTTAGGTTTGTCGAGATAGACAAAGTCTTTTTAAAAAATAATCGAACACTTTTATTGAACACAATACAAAAATATTTATCTATTGATTAACTAAAACAATAATATTTAATACGATCGACCGGTACAAGGTTTCACGCCAGAATGGTTGTCGTCTTCTATCCGGTCGACAATGAAGGCTTGAGTCGAGTCCCGTCGGGGGTGTCCGCCATAGCCGGCGTAGAATGGGTTGCTTACATAATACCTCCCTTGCTAGACAGAAGTTTTATTTGGGACAAATAAAACTTTTACTCCTTGGCCCTTGTTGTCCCTTGATTGACCTTCCACTGGGGTAGCCTCCGCTTGTTGAGCAGGTTGCTTGGATTTATATTTCCTAAGTCGATGAATAGTCAATACTGAAACAAATATAACAAAAATAATATAAAGGGTCCAGTAGTGGGTCGTCTCGACATCTTTCTTCAATTGGATGGGTTCTATGTCGTCTTGAATTTTCTTCAGTGTGTGAAGTTGGTCCAAAGAAACATATTCTAGTTTCAGCTTCCTAGTGATGTTGATTCTTGCCTTCGTCGTTTTTATTTCTGGCAACAATAAGGGTTGTCCGCTGATTGTTTCCCTTTCGTTTGAGTAAGTGTACTCTGATGTTTTAAAATTACATTTTGGGGGTAGATTGAATAGACAGGTGCCCCGTAGGATAGTAAAATCTGTTGTCTTGCAGGTGGTTTGAATTTTTGTTTCATTTGGGAAGATGCCTATGTAATAAGTTTCGGTAATTTGTTCGACAAAGGGATGTACAGTTTTTACTGGAACCTGGGTACATGTGTTGTCTTCTTGGCTGAGTTGTAATAGTTGAAATATACAATCGTTTTGTCTCCATCCGTCAATAAGAAGGCTTTCTTGACAATAATAATCGGCGTCGATCTCCCTGCATGGCGTCGATTGATATTGGTAGAAGTTTTCGCTCATAGTCAGGTAGGTATTGAATGGAATTATGGTTGTGTGGTTTGGAGTAGGTATCGAATAAAGGTGATAAGTATGAAAAGTGCTCTGGGGAATTCTAATGAGAATACTATTTTCTTTTCTGAATAATATGCCTTTACTTCTACTATTTCGTAATATTTGTGGGTGTCAATTTCAATGAAATCTTTCAATTATACCTTTGCTCTGCGGATTTAAAGGTGTTGTGTAGTGAATATCAATGTCGTGTAATTTAGTAAATTCTAACATGTGATTGTTTTTAAATTCGGTGCCGCTGTCGGAAATTATTTTGAGCGGCGCGCCGTGATGGATCATGAAAATTAAAAGGTGTTTATCGCATTGTGAGTTTCTAAAGGGTAAGCTTGGCCGTACTTTGAAAATGAATCTACAATAGTTAAAAACTTTTGGCTTGAGGCTTGAAATTTATCAATGTATATTACTTCAAACGGTTTTTTAGCCGTGGGGGTTATGGAGAATTACTGTTTAATCGGGTTGCGATCATACTTATTAGTTTGGCAGATGCAGTTATTTATCCTACCTTCTACGTCCGCATTCAATGTGGGCCAATAATAGTTTTGTTTTATTCTAAGTGCCGTTTCGGGTATGCCACGATGATTAGTTTTACCCTCTTGGTGATGAGTGACAATTTCTTGTTGTCTGAGCTCGTCAGTAATGGCTTCTAAAATAGTATTACATTTTACTAATTTATAACTTGAATTTTTGAACGTATCTTTTACGATATTACAGATTTCAGAATAAAATTCATCAGTTTTAAACAATAATGCGTACGTTAGTTTTTCAAAAAATTTACTATTTCTATGTTTAGTTGAAATTTGTCTATTTTTACAAATATCCTCTTTTTGTTGTTGAACAAGTTTCTTATTTTTACGCGTTTAGAAAGTTCGATTTCGGAATATAAGAGAAACTCGATTATTACCTGGTTATTATAAAGATTTAGGGTGTTCTATGCTAGTGTGAGCGGTCTCGTTAGACAGGTTTTCGTTATTATTTTCGGGGATTTCTACTTCGTTTGTATCTGATGCTTGGTTTAGATTATCTGTAATAGGAGCATTATTATTTTGTACCTGATTTGTTACATTCGCGATCGGTTCGCTACTATTTCCGGGTGCCTGGTTTTCTAGTATTTCGCGTATCGCTGGATAGTCATAATTTTCAGAGTCTTCAATGTCGTTAATATTTGGGGTTTCGTCAATATGGTTTGCTAGAGATACATTATCATCGGAGTCCGAAATTCACTTTGTGTGTATTTCTGCGCGCGAAAGAGCGTCGGCATTTGTGTTGGCTTTGCCTTTTTTATATTGAATTTGGCAGTCAAATTCCTCGAGCTTTAATCTCCACCTGATTATTAGAGAATTTGGCTCCTTGAGGTTCATTAGCCACTCTAGGGGTTTGTGATTGGTAAGTATTTTAAATTTTCGGCCGTATAGGTATGGCCTGAAGTATTTGGTTCCGTATACACAGGCCAGAGCCTCTCTTTCTATAGTGGAGTAGTTTTGCTCCACGCTATTGTGTTCGTGACGCGTATGCTATTGGTTTATCATTTCCGATTGGCCCCTGTGATAAAATTGCACTTATTGCAAACTTGCTCGAATCGGTAGTCAAATTGAACGGTTTCGTGAAATCAGAGTACTGTAGTATCGGATCATTAGTCAAGATATGCCTGCATTCGTCAAAATATTTTAGGAAGGATTCGGTGTGTTCGATTTTTGACCAAAGTGTTAGAGGTTTAGTGAACTTCGCAAAGATTTTTATTAATTTGCGGTAATAACCTACAAGACCTAAAAATCCTTTTATCTCCTTAACGGTTTTGGGAATCGGGTAATTTACAATAGCTCTAATTTTCTCAGAATTAGGTTTGACACCCTCCGAAGTTACTACATGGCCTAGAAAAGCAACTTCCCTTTTAAGAAAGTCCGACTTATCCAGCTCAATTTTAAAGTTAGTTTCGCGTAACCGCTGAAAGACTTTTGCTAGGTTATTAATATGTTCTTGAAGAGAAACCGAGAAAATTACAATATCGTCCATGTACACCAGACATATGTTATTTTGTAAGCCGTTGAGAATATTATCCATAGCGCGTTGAAAGGTCGCGGGCGAGTTTTTTAGCCCGAACGGCATTCTAACGTACTCGTAGTGACCGTTCTCTGCGTTAAAAGCTGTCTTTTTTATGTCCTCTGGGGCCATTTTGATCTGATGAAATCCGCTCGCAAGATCGAGAGTCGTAAAGTATTGACACTTACCGATTTTATCGAGAATATCGAATATATTGGGAATCGGATATCGATCATCGATAGTTTTTTCATTCACCTTCCGGTAATCCACAACTATCTGCCATTTCTTTTTGCCCGAGGCGTCCACTTTTTTCGGCATGATCCAAATCGGCGAGGACCACGGCGAATCACTATGTCTTATAATACCTTGTTCGAGCATGGAATTTACCTGTCTTTCCACCTCCGGTTTATGAATAAATGGATACCTGTAGCTTTTTATATAAACGGGAATTTCATCGGTGGTTTTAATGCTATGTTTAATTTGATTCGTAAATGTCGGAGGTTCGTTTTCATATTTGAAAATATCAGAATACTTAATACATAATTTTTCTATAGCATTTTTCTCCTCTGAATTTAAATGATCAGTCCTAATTAAGTTTTTTATTTCATTATGATTACTATTTTCAATATTAGATTAAGGTTTATTAATTTTGCTTCCAAAAGTTCATTTAAGTTTAAGGTGATGTCACTTTCATTCTCATTAAGGACTTCGACCCAAGTATATCCGTTTCTACCAATAGAAAATGTTTCTTTTAACTCGAGCTGTTGAAGTTTTTGCTGAGGCACGATTACGTAACCGTTATCTACTGTAATAGGAACTTGTAGTCTTTGTCCCGTGTGGGACTTTATGTTTGCATGATACGTGGAATTTATATTTGATAAATAATATTTTATTTCTATCTCTTTATGTGGCACTTTAAACCTTAAACTTGTAAAATCTAACTGACCTTTTAGATATTTTATAATATCTAATCCTATTAATCCATCAAGAACATCATGAAATTTAAATAAATGAAATTTTAATTTTTGGCCTGAGTCAAATTCTTTAAAACTGAGAAAAAGCATGCATTTAGTTTCTTTACTTTGTGAAAAAATAGTCGAAACTATAAATGGTTCCTCAAAAATACAATTTGGGTAATAATTTTCGCCAATTTTTGGACTTATAAACGATTTTGTTGCGCCCGTATCGATTGACGGTTTTAGAGGCGGATTTTTTATTTCTAAATAGGGTAATTCTTTTTTAATCAGACAATACATTAAGTTCTATTATGTTTCGTAGTTCGGGTCGGGGACCATTTGAAAATTCCCAGATTCTTCTGCTTCGTCCTGATATTCTTTATTTTCGTCATAGTTCTGTGCGTATTCTGCATTTTCTTGGTGATTATCGATTTCTTGCGTGATTTCATATTCGATGTTATATAGATGTTCTGGCCTACTTGATGGTCCTAGTTGGGCCCGAAAATCTCCGCCATATTGATACTAGGGTCTTCTGAAAGTGTTTCTAGTTGAAACGCTCATGGGGGTGCTTTGTTGCTGTTGGGTATTTTGGCCTGGTTTCCATATATTGTGCGGCTTCTTAAATGTTTGTTGATTTGTGGGGAAACTTTGTTGGGGGTAATTTGGTCTTGGCTGTATGTTTATGGGTCCCGTTGGAAAATTAGGGGGTTGGAAATTATTATACTGCGTTTGATAATTTGGCTGTGCGAACCGCGGTGCGTTATTATTAGTCAAGAAATAATTTTGTAACTGAGGTCTTTGTTGGACTACATGTTGTACCATGGATTTTTTAAATTTTGGCGGAACATTAAGGTTGACTGAAATATGCGATCTTTGTAAATATCTGATATTATTTTCTTCTACAATGTATTGCATAGCGGTTGGTAATTCTCAGACCGCATTGCCCTGATTGTACTGCCTAATAGTTATCTTAAACCTGCCAAAAAATATAACTAAAGCCTGTTGTTTAAAGAACTTTTTCTTACTATTATGAATCTCGATATAATTGCAAATGATATTTAGCAGTGACTAATTTTTTCGTAGAATTGTTGCGGATTTTCAGTAGTTTGTTTCAAATTAACTAAATCCCTATTTAAACTGGCACCGTAAATAGAAATTACTTCGCGTGCCCTGCCCGTGAGTCTATTTTTAACTCCCTCGAATAAAAATACATTTTGCATATTTAAACTGTTTTCGTCACGTTGGTCGCCGAAATTTTGTGTTAGCACTTTTTTCACATCTTCCCATGTACTTTCACCGTAAATAGAAATTACTTCGCGTGCCCTGCCCGTGAGTCTACTTTTAACTCCCTCGAATAAAAATACATTTTGCATACTCCCCGGGTTCGCATTATCCCAGTAAATAGAGAGAAAAGTTTGTGAAACTTTAAGGCAACACCTGGACACTTGGTTTTGAAAATGTAAGCCCTCCAATTTTTACTATTTTTTACTTACTGGCAAAAAATTCGTTATAGTAAAATATGACAGTTCATAAGTTGCAAAGAAAATTTTTTTGTTAAAAAAAATCTGAATTGAAATTTTTGTCACAATTGTTTTTTATTATTACAATTCATTTTTGTAACAAAAAATAAAAATATATTTAAAGTAACACAACTGTTTTATTTATATCTCTTCCTATTTTATAATTTAAGATGCATACTTAATTGTTACAACAATGTAAAGTAATTAATAAAATAAAATCATGTTTTGTTCTTGGCAATTTAAAACACGATTTGAAATAGATAAAACTTTAAGGTAGTGTAATATGATCATTAGATTTTTTCATAAATAATACGTTAAATATGATTTTTAAGCTGAAGTTTTAGAGTGATAAATGTTTGATCCATTTTAAAATGGTTTTTAACAGATCTTATTAACGTAAAACTATTTTTTTTTACATATATTCGTGGACCTTTGTAAAGTATTGTTATAGCAAAAACAGTTTTATTTAAGTTTATTTAGCATTTGTGTGCTCCTTTCAATAAAATTTGATGAATAAAACATTTGACTTTAGTGGAAAACTGATAGTAAAAACAAATTTTCTGTGCATATATTCCATATTTACTTACATAATATTCTTCACAAGGAATATGAAATGTGGAAAATTAGAGTAAGTACCTAATAATTGACTGTAACAATTAAACTTTAAAATTAGATATTGGATTTATTATATGCAAGTACTTCACTCATATCATGTATTCTCTTGAGTTTAATTATTATAATAATATATTATTTGCTATAATCATAGATGAGTTGCTGCGTCATACTGAACATATTCAGAATGAAGCAGCGACTCATCAATGATTACAATAAGTAATAAATTTTTACAATAATTAAACTTTGAAGAAAATACATGACATGAGTGAAGTACTTATAGCTGCCACTGATACTTAATGTTCATTCCTACAATATACGTGCATCATAGATTTATGATCCATGTGTAACATACCAGGCACCTACGGTTTAATTCCTGCGAAGGTAGTACTCATATACCATGAACATGCAGTGTACATTGTGAATGTAGGATGGACCTTCCTCCTATATACCTCATGTATCTATCAGTATGTCAATATACGTTTCTGGTTCATATCAAGTTCCGTTTTGGTCTATGGGTACGTTGTAGGAATCTTACTCGTATATCGAGAGGCGGTCATCTGTACGTCTCTCTGACATTCAGATTTTCTACACGGAATACAAAATGAATATTCATTCTTAGTTCCATGGGTACATAAAGTACGTTCCGAGCACATGCTCTGAATGTAAAAATGCTATCTGGGTATTGTCTTAAGAAAATGTTCCCTACTACTGCTGCATTGTTTGATATCTATTAAGTACGGGTCTACAACACTGAACTCCACTATATAAACGGAAGGCTAGTATAGGTATATGCGCGTCAACAAAATACGGTAATTACGAATTCAAAAAGTGCAAGCCATGCATCGACGCAGTAGGGAAATTGATGTCTGTGCTTGAACCAAACGGCTGTCTACAGGAGTTATGCGCTGACGCAACCGCTGACGCAATTCTGTGTTTTATTTGTTTCCCATAGATTCTGTAGCGTAAGTCTAGGATTAGATGCAATTTCCAGAGTCGGTGCTAGTTATTTTATTTTCTTTATTTCTGTCGTTTGCGTAAAGTTTTGTTATAAATTGATTATTTTGTGTAATATTTTGTGACTGTTATAAATAGTTAATTGAGACAATATGGTGCAATCTTGTATGATACTGTGATGCAAGAATCGGGGCAAAGTCCCGGGTTTTAAATAGTTGCAGTAACAATAAGACCGACGTAATAAGTGCGCGATTGCGCTCCTCCTGTAGGTCGCCATACTTGCGCGAGGTTCAATTTCACGTAAAAATTGGTATGGACATTGACCTTTCATTTATAGAGTAGAGTTCAGTGGTCTATAACTGATTATGGCATTTTTTCTCTGTATCTAGTGGCACTTTCAGCATCCAAGGTGTAACAATAATCACTATATAATGAATTAATGAAAGTCAAACTTTCTTAGAGTACACTCAAAAAACACAAATAATCCAAATATGAGGATATAACCAAACATGCTTTAGTAAATTGTTGCCGTGGAAAAAGATACAGGGTGCCAAAATTGTATTTTTTATTCTTTTTTTTTTGCAATATATCAACTACCTCTTGACCGATCTTCTCTCAATTTGGTAATGAAACATTTTTTAGGCTAAGAAACAATAAATGTATTATTACATCACGCTAGCCCGTGGAGAGCGCCTCATGAGCTATACCTGATGATGAATATTTTTTCTTTTTTTTACGAAACGTAGTGGCACTTTTGACTAAAAAATCTCATGCAGGAGTCATTTCTACGTAAAAAAGGTACACTTGATAAAACTTGATAATTCCAACAGTTTTCGAAAAAACTGCCGCATAGATCTCAAAAATTCTTTGAAAATAAACCCAAATTGAAAAAGAAAAATTGTATTTATTCAAAAGTGTTGCTTTGGTGACGTCTTAGTTTATTTATTTATTTATAACTTCTTTTAAATAATTCGTTTGAATAATAAAAAAGTTGATAAAAAGCTACCTTTTTATCAAGTTGAATACTTTATCTATTCTAGAAGATAAAACAAATTTCTAAGTGTACAGAGTGGACTAGCTAAATGATAAGGAAATAAAATTCAAGTGATGGAGTGTGGCATATGTAAAGAGACAAAAAATAAAGAAGTGTTAAGCTGTGATGGCTGTGAAAACTCAGTGTGTAAATCGTGTGGGAATCTTACATCTTCTGAAGTTAAAGTCCTACAACTGAAAGAGGGAAGAGCATTGAAATTTTTCTGTCCTAGATGCCAAAATTATGATGCTAGGTCACATCTCCAGAAAATAAAAAAATTGGAAATAGAAAATACTAACTTGAAGGAAACATCTAAAAACACAAACCCAACACAAGATGTACTTATTAAATCAATTGTAGAGACACTCACAATAACATTTGAAAATAGCTTTAAAACATTGAGAGGAGATATAAACTGTTTGAAATCTGAAATAAATAAAATAAATGAAAACAAGTCTTCAATAAAAACAAGTAATGAAACAAAAAGCCATCCTGCGAAGAAACCACAAACGCCAACAAATGAAAATTCAGTATTACCTTTACAATTCTCAAAAGTTTTAAAGAAGAACACACCAAATAAAGAAAATCTTGTTGCTTTAGAAAACAAACAAAAAGCAATAATGAAGTCAGTGATCGATTTAGAAACAGATAATAAGTATCAAGAACAAAAGGTTGTTGAGGGAGGTCAATTTCTTGATGACAATCCGACGCATTCTAGTGTTACAAATGAAAATAAATCGAGCTTTCATGAAGTTGTAAACAGAAGACAAAGAAGATATGTCCAGAGGAAGAGAATAGCTGAAGGGGAAAATGCAAATTCCTCAACCTCTTCTAACCAATCGCCATCATGGGCAATAGAAAAGAAAGTCTGGCTCTTACTTTCGCGAATAAAAAGGGACATTACCGAAGGTGATATAAGTTCATTTGTAAAATCAAAACCAGGGTGTAAGGACATTGACTTTATTGTTAAAGAACAGCCATCAGAAAAATCTCAAAATAAAAGTTTTATGTTTGGAGCACCATTCTCCATGATAGAAGAAGTATATAACACCAGTTTTTGGCCAAAAGGAACCGGTTATCAAAGGTTTGACTTCCAAAAGCACAGAATTAATCAATATAATAAGGTAAACAGCAATAGGCCGGACGATTTTTTATAATAAAAGAGCAATCAAAAGCAAGTACTAATATAGAAAAACTTCACTCTGCGGAGAAATGTATTTTTCCCCCGATTGACAGCAAGTATAATAATTTTACATCAAATATTCCAGCAAAATCTGTAAATGAAAACATTCTCATTTCAGACAAAAAAAATGAAAACATAAAAAATAATTTCAATTTTAATATTCTACACTTAAACATACAAAGTATTCGTAATAAAATTAATGAGATTGAAGTATTTATTGCCGAAAATGAATACTACGACTTTCTACTTTTTAACGAACATTGGTGTACTCAGGATGAACTAAAATATTTGGGTATCAAAAATTATACTCTTGTCTCTGAATTTTCAAGAACACATTATTCCCATGGAGGTGTAGCCATATATGCCTTACAAAATTATAAATGCTCAATAATAACTCAAATTAATGAAATTTCTGATGAGTTAGACTGTGAAGTAGTGGCAGTCGATACAGAAAAGACAAGAATAATGACTGTATACAGATCCCCCAATGGCGATTTCAACATATTTATCGAAAAAATATCAATGGCATTAGATATACTAACAAAAAGTAACAAATTAATTTTCGTCTCGGGTGACTTTAATGTCCAATTTCAAAATAAAAATGATCGCAAAACGCAAATCCTAACAAACATATTTGAATCTTTTGGCCTTGCACCCACAACTCAAGCTAATACCAGAATCAATAACTGTTTGGATAACATTTTTACTAATGTGTATCCCAACATCTATAAAGTTAATGTCGTTGACACCAAGCTTTCTGATCATCTTGCCATACACTTACAAACTAATATCAAAACAAAGTCAAACAATATAAGAATAAACTACCGTCCTTTAAATGATGAAGGACTTGCTAACTTAAATAATTTTCTCTTGACACAAGATTGGAGTTTTGTATATTGCTGTGACCTGAGCGTGCACAAAAGATTTGAAATGTTCATCGGTGTCATAACTGATGCAATTGATATTATGTTTCCGATAAAATCAAAAGTAATAAATACCGAAAAAAAGCAATCAATTAATTGGTTCAACAACGATCTACGTGAAATGAGAAACCATCTGCAATTATTACATGAATATTCTAAATTACATCCTACTGTTGATAATATAACTACTTTTAAAACTTTCAGATCTTTCTATACAAAAGAACTGCGAAAAAGTAAAATAAAAGCCCACGATAATTTTATAACTTCACACAACAATCCACAACAAGCCATGTGGAAAATCATTAATAATAGTAAGCCTAATGCTCCTCATATTACTAATAAAATTACGTCAAATGATTTCAATACATATTTCGCTAATGCAGCCTCAAACATAGTCAAGGAACTACCAACTTGTAACAGGATATATACAGATTTTTTGGATAATTTTACACCACCTAACACTTTCAATTTCACTTTGATATCTAATGAAACAGTTCTTACAATAATAAATAATCTTAAAAACAAAAAAAGCAAGGATGTGTATGATATTAGCACACAAATAATTAAATCCATTAAATTTTCTATATTACTACCTCTAACAACATTAATAAATATTAGTCTAGCAAATAGTATATTCCCAGACTGCTTAAAAATATCAAAAGTCGTACCCATCTACAAAAAAAATGATATAAATGACCCGTCAAATCACAGGCCTATTTCTGTCATACCATCAATAGCTAAAATCTATGAATCGTCCTTAAAACAGCAAATAACAGATCATTTTGAAAGTGAAAATTTATTTAGCCCAAGTCAATTCGGATTTCGAAATAAATTATCAACCACCTTGGCTATAGATAAGTTAACCAGTCAGGTAAATCTAGGATTTGAACAAAAGCAATTTATTTGCTCTAAGTTTCTAGATCTAACCAAGGCGTTTGATTGTGTATCACATCAAATTCTCATAAATAAACTGCACTTTTATGGCTTTACAATAGATAGTATCAGGCTTATTGAATCATATCTCAGCAATAGGCAACAGTATGTCGCGTATAACAACAGTATATCAACCCGACTTGACATGAAGACTGGTGTACCACAGGGCTCAGTCCTTGGTCCAGTTTTGTTTCTAATTTATATTAACGATTTACCTTCTTCGACAGACAACACAACCTCAACCATCCTGTTTGCTGATGACACAAATCTTACCACACGAAATACTAACTTAGACGATTTAAAGGTATCAATGCTAGAAACAGAATCAAAAGTAGAAGATTGGTTTCTTGCGAACCAATTAAATCTCAACATCACTAAGACTGAGACCATGATTTTTAGTCTTAGAAAAATTGATCAATTTGATAATCCAGATTCAGTTAAGTTTCTTGGTGTTTATTTGGATAGCAAATTATTATGGGATAGTCATACTGATCATGTATGTAGAAAAATTTCAAGAAAAATATACCTACTTCGCAGTTTGACTCATCAGGTATCTAGAAAAACCCTTATCACTGCATATCACAGTCTCGTTCATTCCGTAATATCATATGCTATACTTGTGTGGGGACATGCTAGCTCTACTGCTGATGTGTTCTCCTTACAAAGACGAGCAATAAGAATTATTGCGGGTCTCAAATTCAGAGACGACTGTAAATCCAAATTTATTGAACTAAAAATATTAACAGTTCCTTGCACGTACATTTACCAATGTCTACTGCATATCAAAATGAATCTGGAATCATACACGAAACGTAACGAAATCCATACTTACCACACACGTAACAGGAATGATCTGGATAATACCTATTTAAGATTATCAAAAACCAGGGTTGGTACGACATTTTGGGGCATTCATCTCTACAATGCCTTACCACTTGAAATAAAACTCCTGTCGCTAACATCTTTTAAAAGTAGAATCAAGCAGTATCTATTAAAAAATGCTTTCTATAGCACAGAAGAATTTTTAAACAGCAAATTATTTACAATATAATTACGAAAGCTCTTGTGCGCTCGTATGTATATCTTTAAATAATAACTAAACATAGTCTGTAATTGAGAATGTTTCATGTCCACCTTTTACTCATACTTATTTTAAAATTGCTTTACATACTTAATCTGCACATGCTTTTATTCAAAATTATAGTTTTTAAATTTTTATCCATTTTAATATGTTTTACTATATTGTATCTACCAATTATTTCTTACATATTACATTGCTTTTATCTATTTTAGTATGTTTTACTGTATTGTATCTACCATTTGTTTCTTACATGTATTGTTTTATCATGTTATATTTTTTCCCTTTTGACCTGTGTAAATACTATTTTGTATAATGAGCACCAATAAAGTATCTTATCTTATCTTATCTTATCTTATTTTATTTATATAGTTACACCACCCCACAGTAAAAACCAATTACGGGGTGGGAAAAAAAACAATACAATAATTTATACCTAATGGTAAATAATATACAAACAGACAAAAAGCAAAAAGAACAGATTATATACATGCATAATACACTAACAGATTAAAAGAATATTAAAATAAAATTACAGATTACTACGAAAGGATACACTTAATACTTGAAATACTCGAGTAAAATATATCAAGCTGTCCTTCAATTGACATGTAAGTGTTACACATAAAAAATAAGGGAGAGAACATCAGAGCATTTGTTCGTGGAGTGGGAAGATAAAATGTTTTATGATTACGCGTCTCAAATGAGGGGGCATGAAAATTTAACATATTCAAGATGTTAGGGCAATCGATGACATTAAAAATTAACTTGTGCAAAAACAAAAGAGAACGAAGTTTCCTGCGGTCGTGTAAACTAAGAAAACCAAATCTATTTAGCAACTGTCCATGTTCGAAGCCAACAGCGGGATACACATGATCAATTTTGTATGAAACGAATTTTAGGTAGCGCCGTTGTATATTCTCTATGCAATTGGGTTGTTGACGAATTTTCAAAAATTATGAAATATGGTAGTGGAGGACTTAATTTAGTTATATATTTAATTTGGAAGAAAAATTCTTAGCGCAACATATTTTAAAAAATTGTTAAACTTCGACTATTTGAATGTGCCGCGAAAACGGTAGGGACATCATAACGGCAGTTAGATGTGAACTTATAAGCAGAACAGATGAAGACGAATAAGTTAACATTGCTGACAAGAAAGAAAATAACCTCATATGTCAAAAGTAAATTTGACGTTTAGCTAGCAGTGATTGATGTTTGCAGTTATTGTTAATATTTTTTACAAAACGACTAGAGCAGTATATCTGTAAAAGCTAATTCTGACATTCTACTTGCGGTAGATATATTTATGGTCAGCGAATTTTTAAAAAGAGACGATCGTTTTGACATTGCAATGGTTGGAAGTGCAAAAGCTGCAAGGTACTTATGTTACAGCTGCTATAGACAGTACAAACTATTGTAATTTCTGCAAGAACTTCCTTTATCTTATCTTATTAATATTACATAATATGTCTAATATGTATTTTATTATTTAATTTAGATGAATTTGTTAACTATACTTTGTATTTTATTAAATATTTCCTATTCATTGTTTTATTTTCTATTAACTATATACATGCGTATCTAACTGAAAACAACAAAATAAGTTTTTCTACTAAAGAAATTATTTATTATCCATTGATACTCACTTTTAAGAAGAGTCAGAATGAGACTTACGAAGATATCAAGAAAGGTCTATTATAACAAAAAATAATAAATAGGTAAGTACTTTATGCTAGTATCTATCTAAGCAATAAACAATGATATGTATTTATAACACACATCATTCAAAGGGCATTTATAACTACAATCCAACGCATTCGTAGCCATTTCCGACTGATTGTGTTCACCGACTTTAGACGACTTTCACAGTTTGTTTCATATAGTTTTTCGACGGCGAATTTTTAAATTTCCTTTCTTAATTTATTGATCATCCTAGTATTATGGGGCGTCTAGGGAGCTTCATAAATAATAATCAACAGCTAACAAAAACAACTGCACTTTATTCCAACATAAACTACTTTTAGGAAGTCAAAGCATGAATAACATTCTAATCGAATACAGTAATACACCCTGTTTTATCCACCAGTTTGGCGGGTAATTTAAATTTGTAACTGCCAGAACGCCACACGTCTTGTAATGCGGCCGTTTTTCCTACAACATAAACCCATATTAAAAATCAAATTCCTACATTAAGATACAACTTACCACAAATAAAACGCTTAGAATACATTGTAATTTGTTACTTTACTTGACATTGAAATGGTCTCCACAATAAGAAGACTTGGTCCTTCTCTGGTGGCTTTGAATCATTCATTATTACGTTCAGCGTTTAATACTGGAACACAACAGTTTTTCCGGTGAATTGGTGGTATTATTTACACAGTACGGCAGAAAACACTATCTGTACTTATATTTATCCATAACTAGATGCTGTTAAACTATACCGAATTGTAACCTATGAACGTCAGTTGAATTTGACGTTAAATATAATGTCAGATTAAACTGTCATGATTAGTACCCGTTTCTCGTCGTTTTATAACTAACTTTTCTACAGACTGCCGTTATTATGTCATCTCCGTTTTAAATGCATGTATTTTTGTAATTAATATTATAATATTATAAGACTTTCTTTTCAACTTCTACATGTTTCTAATGATTTTTTATGAATAATTGTTATTGTTTAACATAGATTCTCCTCAAATTTTAACTTAGTGCAACAACCCAATTACAATATTTATTATATCCTGGATTCCAAATAAGTGAAGCATATTCAAGCCTGGATTTAACAAATGCAGAATAAAGAAGATTTTTTAATAATTCAATGTCATCAAAACCACTTGAATTTCTAATCACAAAACCCAAACTTTTATAAGCAGAGAGAACAATATTTTCTATATGTTTGTTAAAATTTAGTTTCGAGTCGAATAGAACCCCCAAGTCATTAAACTCATCTGATCTATTTAATACGGTATCGTTCAACTCATAATCGAATAACAGTGGATTATTCTTTCTGCAGAAAGACAGAACGTTACATTTGGCGATGTTTAAAGGCAGATTATTTAGAAGACACCAGTCATTAACATAATTTAAATTACTTTGGAGTAACGCACAATCCTCGTCAGTATCAACAGTATAATACAATTTCATGTCATCAGCATATAGCAAGCAGTTGACATCAACACAAGTCACTAAATCGTTAATAAATAAAATAAATAATAGAGGCCCCAGCACTGAGCCTTGGGGTACTCCGGAAGTAGCTAGAAATTGATCAGACTTAAAGCCACGGTATTCTACATATTGGCTCCTTCCAGTTAAAAAAGATGATAGCAGGGAAGTTAGCAAATCTGAAAAACCGAATACTTTAAGTTTATGTAGGAGAATGCCGTGGTCAAGTCTGTCAAAAGCTTTGGAAAAATCAGTATATATAACGTCAACTTGTTTGCCCGCATCGATAGCCTCAGAAATAAATTGTGTGACAGTGAATAAATTTGTAACTGTTGATCTACCCTTTACAAAGCCATGTTGAGATATACTGATCTGCCCTCGCACATTATTATAAATTTGGTCATATAAGGAAATTTCAAAGACTTTGGCGAAATTACAAATTATCGTAATAGGACGGTAATTTGCAACGTAGCTTTTATCTCCCTTTTTAAAAATTGGACACACTCTGGATAATTTCCACCGATCTGGGAATACACTGGATTTTAAGCATAAATTAAAAATAATCATTAGTGGGTAAACAAAAGCGTACGCAGTTCTGTCAAAATGTCAGACTAATGAAATTGTACGTAAATGACAGAGCAGATACCTGCAGGCAGATTCCGAACTCACAATACGATCACGATTGACGATCCGATAGCAAGTTGAACGTGACGATTACAGCGATTCCTATATGGTATCGTCGGTCAACATAGGAATTCGGTAGTAATTTTACATTTTAAGAAATAATAAAATTTTTGAAGTAGCGGGACGAGTTTTGCTTACCTACCTAATATTTTTAGTATTTTTGTGTGGTTTCATTTTATTGAAAGTATTTGTTTTGTTTGGAGATATATCGACTACTTAATAATGCTTTCAATTGTGGCTCCTGGAATCTGGAATAGCCTGGACCTCTATTCTCCAGTCGTGAGAATGATCATTTCGGGAGAAAGGAAAAAGAAAGAAATAGGAAACACAATGAAATAAAAAGAGAAAAAATACCTCGATTCACTTCTCCTAAGCTGGAGAATAGAACCCCAGAAGAATTCGAAGAGCTACTAATGTACGGCTGATACGTGAAAGAACAAGAATCCGAAATACAATTTGATTTGTTTGAAACCTTTGTGACCTCCGCATTTTGACCTCTACCACTCCTACCAGATAGGAGATTCATAGAATAAGGTTGAACAAACCATTAGCGAGAAAATTTAATAAATTTGGTACAAATTCACTTAGATGACAGGATTTTGAGTTTGAATTTTAGCCTCCAAAAAAATATAAGTAGGCAGTATGGCGTAGTAAATAAAATGTCACAGTTTAATATTATGGACAAAGGAAAAGTTGATTGCTCTTTCCTGTCTTGGGAACGTAACAAAACTAACAAAGACAAGTACAATATTGAAATGAAATAGCCAATCCCCATGATCGCACGACTGACGACAACTCAAATGCTGTCGATGAAATATAGACTATCCGCAATACAGTAGCTGATTGTCTTTCACGACCATAGAGCATCAGAATCGACGATCTGGCGCAGAGAGGAATTATCGCGATAATGCGCGCTTAGTAGTCATTTTGAAGAACTAAAATGTTTGTTGGTTCACGCATATTTGCGATTTATCCTTGCCCTAAATAAAATTATTTACAGCAAGGATAATCAGAGAGAACCCCACAAGATTGAAAAATCGCAAAATATGGTGTTTTCAATTTTGAGCCAACAAAAATTTTAGTTCTTCAAATGACTACTACGCGCGCATTATCGCGGCAATTCCTCTCTGTACCCTTAGTGTCGGATCGTCAATCGTAATCGTATCGTGAGTTCGGAATCTGCCTGCTGATTCGTATTCAGCATGTCGAAATACATGGAGTCCCAGAAACTTTTCACTTTTTTTTGTGTCTGTGTAATATACTTGCTTACGCAATTTTATAGAAAATGGCGGAGGATCCGGCGATATTCATATATTACAAAGACACACCCACCCACACACACACACACACCGGGACTCCATTGGGCAACCTCTATGTATTTCGACATGCTGAATACGAATCAGGTATCCGTTTAGCTCCGTTACCCACCAATTTTTTAGTAAATCGCGAAAATAACCTAAATTACGAGTTTTTTTAGGTTATTTTCGCGATTTATAAAAAAAAAGGTGGCCAGTTGAGCTAAACGGACACCTGATTCGTGATCAGCACGTCGAAATACATATGGGTTACCCAATGAAGTACCAGAAAAATACCACTTTTTTATTTTGTGTGCCTGTGTAATTAATAAATTAGCATACAATATTTGTAAACAGGCGAATATCGACCAAGTTCTGGTATGGTCTGACGTATGTCAGCACACACATTGACGTCACAGTTAATGGCAGCGTGTGACAAAAATAGCTTAAATTATGCAGACTTTAATAGCTTATATTTAATATAAGGAATTGAAAAATGCTTTTTTTTTCAGTGACATGAACTTATGTTTGTAAGTATTATTTTCCAAATTAATTGTAATGCAACTTTCCTATACCTTTCCACGTGATTGTCACGCATTCAGATTTGTTTACCCACACTGTCGTTTCCCGCCGAATCGGGCGAACAGACTTTATACTCCTAAACTTGAGAAACGGAAATGTCAAACAACTTATATTTACTTGTATTTTTAAAGTTCCTTTTACTCCAGGTATTACAGAATTTTACCTAGAAAAATTCATGGTAGTCTAATCCAAATTTTCAACTTCCCACGAAAAATTCCCTCCCCTAAAATTTAGGGGAAAAGTGGTTTTTTGTTTTTTTTATCGTTTTTTTTTCGTTGTAGAGGAAAAATACAGATATTCAGAAAACAAACAAAATTTACAACAAAAAAGGTCCTTTGACATTTTGACGTACGACGAACGGGAGGGGAGCGAGTGGGAAACGTGCGCCGCGGCGCCGCGCATGCATTTAGGTATCATACGGCAACTCCACAGTTGCTCTCTCGTCTTTCGATCTTCTTGGGGTACCCCGCTTCCCTGCCACGCTTCTCGAGCTAGCATGCTGTTGTCAGGAGGCCTTTTCCATTCCCCCTGTGATCCATAACACCTGCCAGTTGCTCGAAAATTCATAGCAACATGTTGATCGCGATTGCAGTATTTTAGGCGATTTATCCTAAGGTTATATTGTGTATTGTTTTCATTGCTTTAAAAACTTTTTTTTTGTGTGAGAACTGTTTTCTTATAATATTTTAAACATGGTTGATGTGACTTTAAATTATTTCATTTGCCAGCAACTGTTATCGAATGACACAACAGTGAACGTGACGGAAAAAGGTTTAAAATCTTTCCAGATCGCGAGTTTAAAGCGGAAAGACAGTAAATATGATCTTTTAACTGGGCGTACGACGATTGTGGTGCATAGGAAGTGTCAAAGGTTATACGTTAACGAGAAGCTAATCGCATCGTATGTAAAAATCAGACCATTGCCGGAATATCCCGTGATTCTGCGAAGGTGCTCCTAGACACAGAGTTTTTCTTTCAAACAGAATTGTTTTTATGCAGTGAAATAATATTGGTTAATTATTTTGAACACCAAAGTCGTTTGCCTCCAGAGCGACGGAACCCTGTGTATAATGTGCGTCAGTTAAATATACCATAGATTTTGCGAAAAATCGGAAAGTAGATTGGGGTGATAAAATTGTGCGTCGCTTGACTCCTGTGGAAGGCGATTTAGTGGCGGAACAAGCTCGGTATCATTTGTCCTGCATGAAAAAGCTTACTCTAATTCTAAAACCCAAATATATAGAACCTGTGAAGCGTGGGGCTTTTGGATTTGAAGTACAAGCTGCCATGAAGTACGTATTTTCTTTTCTCGAAGAAAATGAGCACGAGTGTTAACTTTCGTTTAAACAACTTGTAGATCAAATTAAATGTGACTATAAACCTCACATTAAAACAATCAAGGCTCAACTTGTCGCTAAGTATGGTGATGGCATTATTATTTCAGAAACCCCCAACAAACTTGCAATCTTTAACTTTGACTGAACTTAGTGCATGCAGCCCCACAGCGCCGAGGCTCATGTTTCGAGGCGTGCTAGCGCTTCCCTGTTCGTTCAACGTCAAAGGACCTTTTTTGTTGCAAATTTTGTCTACTTTCCGAATTTCTATCTATCTTTTTCCTAAAACAAAGAAAAAAATACAAAAATAAAAACCATTTTTTAATTCTAAATTTGAGGGGGTTCCGGAGGGAATTTTTGGTGGGAAGTTAAAAATTCGAATTCAGCGCTCCAAAAAACATAAAGTAAGCCTATCTCCAGGACTACCATGAATTTTTCCAGGTAAGGGCCCTAATGGTCTCTAATGCCTGAAGTATTTTCGCATTAGCGGAATACAAAAACTGGCTCTGGTTTTACCATATCCGAGAACACCGAGCGGGGACATGGCCCCCTGGACTGTTTACCACCATGCGCCTGAAGAACACAACAAAAATATAAAATCTGAGAACGCCAGTTGTGTATTCTGTAACGTTTCACGATATCTTTTTACACTCAGGGTGATCCTTAAAATTCTCAAGAGACGATCTAAGACCGGAGTCTCGTGATAGGCGAAGAAGGTACAAAAATGTTATACTTACTGTAAATCTGCTTCTCTCGATGACTCTGCCTTCGTTGATGCGAGGCACTTTATCTGATATATGTCTTAGATTCTAATTACACTTTATAAAATTCCCTCATTAGTTTCTGTTCCTTAATTAGGGTCCTGAAATAGACGTGATGAACTTATGACGTTCCTTGAAAAAACGTTTTCGGTTCAACACACAGAACCGCGCGAGATGTTAAAATTAATTAATCAAGAAATAAGGCAAGGATCAAATAATACGAATATATATTGATCAGAGGTTCAAATTGTGTACAATAAAAAGCCTAACTAATTATGTACAATACAAATCAGATCCGCATATCACTCATGGCAATTAGTCCAATAAATAAGCCGGAAAATGTGGAAAAGTGATGAAACAGCACCGATTTGAAAAATTCCTTTTTTCACGTATTCCCTAGACCCCCAGGAACATTCATCAGCATTGACCGTTGCATTACCTCCGAAAATGAGAAAGTTAGGGGGGTTTGAAGTGCCCCAAAAAGTAGCTGTCATAAGAAAATTATAAAATTAATATTTCACCTCGAAAATGGGCTCTAGAGAGTTTTTTGGGTCGCTGATCACGAGTCCAAATTGAGGAATTCCATATTCCAGTATGGAATTCGTGCCATTTTTTTAATGAAAATTCCACTTTTTCGGGCGGAAATTTAAATATGAATATTGTGCTGCGGAAGTGTGCTCTAGGGGTTTTTTTGGGTCGCTGATCATGATTTTGAGGTCCAAATTCAGGAATTACATATACTGTACTGGAATTTGTGTCGAATTTCACTTTGAAGAAAAAATTATGTAATGAATATTACAAGTATTTCAAAATAATTTTTTTCAAGTCAATTTTACTTTGAAGAAAAAAAGTTATGTATGAATATTACGAGCATTTCATATTAATATACATGGCAATTTTATAAACGCTGCAGGAATGCATGCAATTTTTTTCTTCTTTCAAGTGAGGTAAGTGATTAAAAGATAACAATGAATCAGGTCATTTAATCAAATTTAATATTGCACTTTTTATTACAATTGTGTGAAGTAATCATCAAATAATTATTACACTGAAAATTTGAGCTCGATCCGATATGTAATTTCAGAAATATACTGCTTTAAAATCTAATTCTTCATAAGCTGAGGCGGTCGAATCGCTGAGGTAAATGTCTCCTCAGTCTCTTACCTAATAACCTTGCCCACCGCAATCGAATCTTAGTGTTAGTATTATAGTAGAGTACCTAGAAATTTCCGTCGAAAACCCGACATCTAAATATACTCATATTATGAAAATACGATACCGCGACGCCTGTATCATGTCGATACGGAAAGAGGAAGACTTGTAGTTGATCCGCATCGTAAATCGCACGCCGAAATTCGAAAATTCGGCTCGACACGAACGAATCAAAATTGACATTTTTGGCATTTTTCTATTAACCTACATGTTATCTTTTATATAAACTATTTCTTATCTGAATAACAGATGAGGGTATTAATTTCTTGTGCCGGATCTTAGACTACTAGGCAAGCAGGTCAGCTACGTCTATGCCTCCCGATGCGATAGAGACATTGACGTCACACAGCTATAACATGAAAGCGCCACGTGTAGATAACGTGTTGATTCATTTTGAAGCCTATAGAGACCTTAGAAAATTCTTTTCTTTTTTTGCATTTCGCTCTAGAATTAATAGATCTTTCAGAAAATGTAATAAAAAAATAATGCTAAATGAGCCCATTTAAAAAAATATATAGCATTTATTGTGTTGATACAAAAGGTGGTATTCCGGGTGATAAAATAGTTATTAATTTATCATTATTTTTTATATAATTTACACCATTTACATCAATCATAATCTGAATCATATTCGAGAACTGGTAATTCAGGATTTGTTGGTTCTTCTTCAGTGTCACTTTCATCTTCCTGTTCATCCGATATTTCAGCCGAACGAATCGATTAATTTTCCGTTACGTCTGCAGCTCCAGGTGCCTCGCAATTATTGCAGTTGTTTCCGTGACAAAATTTACAGAGCAATATACGCCATTCTTGCGACAACCACAAGCTGCTCCGCATCCAGTTCGGCAGCCACACATTATAGCATCCATAAAAAACGGAATTTTCCATGGCACGTATTCAGGGCCATTTCTAGAGATTTAGCCGTTGGTGTGCAAAATCTAAAATGCCGCCTCATACTTCAAAATTGATGAGCAGGGGGAAATCTAAAAAAAAATTCCACCAAAATAAAAATTGATGAGCGGGGGCGCGGGCCGCCCTAAATAATCCACTGCATTTAGTGAAAAATGAGCCGCATCTTCAGACCAATTTATACAAAAGCAAATTTGGTTTTCCAGGTAGGTTTTGGTGTCCTTAATAAGGTCTCAAAAGTCCCCGAAGTGGGAGTGTAAGGATAAAATTTGGCAACGCTGTAATGGGCTAAAATCGTGCTCAGAAACGAATTTTTCGAGATATCTCGGTTTCCATTGCCTCTACGACAAAAATACATCAGGCCAAAAATAAAGCTATGGAAATTCTCAACAAAAAAGATAGAGGATCTTTTTTTCGTATACGCAATAATTTTCTTGAAAAATTTCAGTAAGTCATACCTAAAATCAAAAAACTTATTTGTGGCAGTTTTTATTGCACGGGGGGTTAAAACATAAAAAAAAATCCGAAACGACTTTTTCTCGGTTAAACGTTCAGATAAATATTTCTGTGGAACATCTACTGATATGATAATTGAACAATCTCTTATGAAATCGTCCAAATCAAAAGAAGGTTTTACTCGTGGAAGAAGTGCAGATGAAAGTGTCGTGAATAAATGGGTTTTTGGACTATTGACTGCAAGTAACATCAACGAAGGACTCGGTAACTTTTGTGGGTTGTCTGTTCACTCTGGGGAACAGCATGTTGACGCAAGGGAATCTCGCATAGAGATGCCGAGGATGTTCATAAAGTGTCAGATTGGTTGAATTCTCATAATCTTTTACGGCTAATTTTCCATTAAATAATCGTGGTATTTTACTTTTCCATTTCACTTGTAACTTCACAACCTATATTGCTGGCAACAAGTAACCCATTTTAAATACCGGAATTTTGTAGTATTCCTTTTTACAGTGTAGTGAATGTTTAATCACAACTACATTCAATGGTGATAGTGATAGTATCAATCGACCAGACCCCAGACCAAAATATCCAAATAATTATCTGAAAGATATAGTCTGATGGGTGCCAAATAAGGATTTTTACCCTAACCTGGAAGTAGGGTATAGTAAAGATTTTTTGGCTGTTTTTGGTTCTTCAAAGGGTCAACATTATGATTCCGATTGATGCCACTTTGGCACCCTTGGGCATTTTGAGATATTCAAGAGGGCGACTCTGGCTTAGAGTGAGAAAACAGGTTTATCCAAATATTTCATTATATCCCAGACAGCACAGGATATCCATACGGCATCAATTTCTGGTCCATATCATGTTCGCATGTCCAAGGACATAGTATGGATATCCTATGGACGTCTGTTTTATGTCCGTACATGGATATCCGTACATTGTCCATGGGGGGATATCCAGTAGATGTCCATTTATTATCCATTTACTAATATTCCTATTCATCGTCCATTAAGGGATATACATTGGATGCCCGTTTCTGATCCTTTTACTACTATCTGTATATAGTCCACGGAGAGACATCCAGTGGATATCCGTTCTTATCCATCAACGAATATCCATACATTGTCCATTAAGGGATATACATCGGATGCTCGTTTCTGATCCATCTACAAATATCCGTACATTGTCCATCTAAAGATATCCACTGTATATCCATTTTTATCCATCAACGAATATCCGTACATTGTCCATTAAGGGATATACATTGGATGCTCGTTTCTAATCCATCAACAGATATCCGTACTTTGTCCATCGAGAAATATCCACTGGGTATCCGTTTTTATCCATCAACATATATCCGTAAATTGTTAATTCCAGACAGCACATAACACCCATTGGATGTCCATATTAAGTCCATATGAAGTCCTGAAAGTCCGTGTACCACAAACGGATGTCCACTGGATGTCCATTGTGGATTAATTTTGATATTTTTCTTTGGACATCCACTGGACATATAATGGATATCCACCAAAAAGTCATACCTACTTAAACAAGTTATATAGCAACTTGGACCTTATAATTGAAGAAACATTATGTTTTATTAATTTTTTTATAATACAGTCAAATTTCAATTTTATTAATTTGTTTCATTGTCTATCTGGATTGCAAGAATTGGTATAAATTTAAATATTAAAACATATTATGCTAACTATTCTTCACGCGGCCAAAATGGCCAAACTGTTTATCGTTAATTGAAATATTTCAATCAAGGCTATTTATTAGCTTCTTACCATATTTATGTGTTTGTATAACTCACGTATATTTAAAAACCGCGCGCTTTGTACTTGGAAATTATAATTTGATTGGCTCAAGTTGGTCAACTGAATCACAACTGAACCAATGAACAGCGACTTCTCTTCTCTCCCGTTAGTCCCGTTCCAGTTTGCAAATGGCTTCCAGTTCTTAGTGTTTGTTTAGCTCTGTTCTACATAATATAGGAATATCTGGTGACTTAAACGACAATAATAATAGTGATGTGCAAGGAACACGTACAGGGCTTTTATCTCTACATTAAAAGTGCAAACTGCTGGTGAAATACCAAGAGTTCATCTGAAAATTTGGCTTCAACAAATAGAAGTAGCTCCGATTTCAATTTATCTAGTTTAAAACCTGAATCTACTGGTGGTAAGTTGAATTTGTTATCCCCATTTATCTATGAAAATGTGTTTATATTTACCTATGTAACCTTTCAACCTGTTTACATTGATATAAAATTATATTTCACATTTATATATCGCCGGCTATAAGTGTTTACCTGCTAACCCCACTTTTTAAGCAAAATCACATTTATACACCGTTGGAAAGGTTACTGTTACCCCACCCAGCACCCATTTTCGCTCCCCGGTCCCGTAACTTTCTAATTTTTTTCCGTTTAATTGTATAATTTTTGTTTTTCGTAAATGTGCTCTATTTATCATATTTATACTACTTATTACTTTTTAGAAAATTTGATACATAAACTGTATCAGATCCCTCAACAGCAAATACATACAGTTAACTAATAATGCGAATTGGCTGTAAGTAATGAATGCTTTGCTCGTCCTAGCTTTATAAAAGATGTTGGGATAATAGATTGACCTTCAACGAACATATTAGTATAATGCAAAAAACCCCATATGGAAATATTGGATTTAAAATAAGAAATACTAGAGACATTACCCCTCCTAGCATTGTGATTTTCTTGTTCAATAATGCCTCTATTAGACGCCTTGAGTACTCCTCCATAGCATGGTATCCATCATACACGGTATCAGTGGCGCAGCCAGAAAATTCATCTGGGGGGGGGGGGGGCAATAGAACCGGTCTCTCCAAAGGATGAGGAAAACTTTTCAGAAAACTATTGTAAACGGATGTGTATAGATTCCTCTACTAGAATATTGGCATTAATTACAAAATATATATTTCAAGGGATAGTTTGAATACTGCTTTGTACTGATAGAGATTATGCGTCTTTATTTTTGGTTCAAGGAGGACGGCTTGGGGGGGGGGGGCATGGCTGCGCCCCTGCACGGTATACATAAATAATCTAGAGAACATTCAACGTGAATTTTTAAAGTTTATGCATAATGGTTTAAAGAAAATGCGTACACGGACATTGCCCAATAAACAATTTAAAAGTCATTTGGTTTTCAGGAGAGTTTAAGAAAGTTTTGTCAGGATTATAAATTGCTTTATTGATGTGATTAAGATCTTTTAGGATTCAAGTATATTTGCTCTTATAAGGTAAGTTTTAAAGACCTAATTATAAAGCTAATTTGCTGCTGATCATTATACTCTTCCCAAAAACGAAGAGTATATTGTATTTGATCGGCACATTTCTAAAATCGTAAATATCGTTCGTAGAGAAAAAATTTTCATATCATTGTGTTAGTGAACGAATTCTGAACAACTTTCAAAATGTCCGTCCGTCTGTCTGTCCGTCCGTCCTTCACGTTTCTTGTAAACACGATAACTTAAGAAAGAAAAGTCCGATTGCATTTAAATTTGGAAAGTTAATTAGTGTTAGCTAGAGGAAGAACCCTATTGTTTTTGAAGAAAATCGATTAGTAAATAAAAAAGTTATTAATTATTTAATTTAAATAAATATATTCTCTTAATTTTTATCGCTTGTACTAAAATGGAAATCTTGAAATATTATTTCCATAATATATTTTTTTTTGTTTATGAATTTTACTAACACTAATATATATTTCATAGAAGTACGTGTTGAAATATGTATGTTTGTCGAAAGATATATATCAGAGACAATCAATTTTCGTAGCAATAGGTGGAGGCGCAGCGACTGAAGCTTTGCGTTGCAAAGGCCGTCATTTGTTCGAACGGGTTTTTTCGTTCAGTTTTCCCGTGTCAATAACCAAAATTGTGTAGTGCGCGTTCGCCAATGTTTTTTAGTGTTGTGTTTATTTTTAATTTACTTTTAGGTCCATGTGGACAATAAAATATTTTAACCTAGTTTTTAAGTCTACCTGCGGTGGACAGGAGCTTCTAGCCCCCCACTCGAACTATCTCTAAGCTGAGTCGGGCCCACCCCGCCCAGCCACACACCCACCTCGACGTCACCTGTCCTGGTCGTGTGGCTGGCTCCGGGTTGGGCTCCGAGGAGGCACATATTGTGCTCTATATACTGAATAAATACTGTTGATTGATTGATTGCTTTGCGTTGCAATCCAAAGGTCCCGTGTTCGAATCTCACACGAGTCGAATATTTTTTTTCACAACAAAGATGGTATCACAAAATTTAGAATGTCCAAAATCTAACATTATTTACAAGAAAACTGCGAAGAGTATCCTATAGAATGTGTAACAATTATATATAAAAAGCTCAGTAAATTGGCGAATAGTACGTTTTTAGCTTGTTTATCTTCTTAAATTCTAATAACATTTAAAGAGGCTTTACATTATTCTTTATGATTTAACAAGTATACAGTAAATACATATCAAGTTATTTTTGAAACTAGGCATTTTCAATGGCTACAAACGGTATATAACCCATTAATGATAAATGTGATTTCGCTTTGCTTTCGAGTTATCCTTATGGAATGGCTACCTTATAAACCAGTGATTTATTCCAGATATAATAAATGTCAAATGTACTTAAAGATCGTCTTGTCTTAAAGAAAGTTTTAAAAAGGCTTTTAAGAATTTACATTAAAACTAAATTATCTTATAGGCTTTATTGGTTTATGGCCAACTTATCAAGGCATTTGTCGTCAAGCATTCAATAAAGCTCTGCAGTTGTTAAGTCCAACTTAGGAGGATCGAGTTTTATTGAAGAATTTAGGAAATGTTGAGGTTTTATAATTGCTTTATGAAATTATCTTGGGGTGGTTGATAATTCTGGCCGATAATATGCTTTGAGATCACTAAGTTTCGAGTCGAACCTTTATAAATACAACCCTTTAGAATTTTAATGAAATAGGCAAAAACCTGTAATAAAAGTCAGGCTTAACCATAAAAGGATTTGGTTTCTCATTGTCCAGACTATAGTGTTTTAATATAGGTAGTTTTAAAGCTGTATTAAGAAATATGTATGAGGATGAATAAACACAACACTAAATATAAAGGCAAGGTTGTCTAGAAGAGGGCAGGCAATATCTATTACCGACCGACATTGCGGCATGGCAACTTTCTGCAAATGTGGCAAAACCTTAAAATCAAACCGAATTTTTAGGTTAGGTCTTACACGCGCCATAAACCCGATAGGTCTTTAAGCGGTTGCTTTAATTACTTAAAGGGTTTAGAATAGGTTTTAAAATAGCCTACTAGTTTAAAATATTGGAATGAATCGGCGTACTTAAAGAGAAATTGGTAATTGAATAGACATTTTAAGACAAAACACGTTAGAAGTAGAATTATTCACAACTAGTAGGGTTTATGCTTACAGCCGCCATTATTTCTAGCAACCAAGCAATGTACAGGGGTCAGCAATATTCGCGAAGTTCCAAGTTTTGGTTTTGTGAAGGTTTTAAGTCACCCAAAAGAAAAATTATTTATCCATATGTTTTTAAAATTTGTATTTTTAGAGGGCGCGCGAATTTTGAAGAACTATCTAACCATGTTTTACAGTAAACTTAGCCTCGTTGAAGATTTGAGGCCCCCGTGAGGACTCCCAATACTTTATTTCTAAATACTCTCTCTCAGTATTCGCCATATGTTCATTTTATAGCTATGCATGGCGACCCATATACAGTATCGGAAAGTCCTGGATTAGGTATTGCATAGTTTCAATGACTTAATCGACCGCCCACAATGAAGGCGTCTACCAGTGCTCTAGAAGAGGGGCAAATAGTGACACGCGCATCAAGAAAATCATATGTACATCATTGACCATTTAAATATCTGAACCTTTTCAGCAGGCGTATGAACTGATATTTTGAGTAGTTACTAAATAAAAACAAATCTAACTTTTGCTTATTAGGCTAAACGAGAAATGAAAGGTGCAAGACGGAAACAAATTGAAATTCCGCAGGTGGCATGAGTAGGATGTGTTATACGATAAAAAAGGATAGCCTAGTTGCTTCGCTCTCGCTTGCTCTTATTGCCGTACCTAATCAAACGCTTGCCGATACTGTATTGTGTGGATGATATGAGTGTGGCAATAGATTTATTTGCTTTTATATTTACTCATTAAATATAAAACGTTTTCTCAAAGCATTTGTGTGTGCCTTTAAAATTGTAATATAGTGCTTATCCTAAATCAAGTACAGTTTTATAATACTCTTCAAATATTCTATGAGTAAAGATTTAGATGATGCACTAAAATTTGAAAGCTTTAATAGTAGTTTTAAAAAGAGGCATGTGGATCTTTCTCTAGGTGGGCCCCTGTACTCTTATAAGGGTTTTAAGTCAGTTTTATATATGGACCATTTATACTTATAAGTAGTCTTAGAAATAAGATTTCAGAATATCTTATAGAGTATATTAAAACTAAAATTGTTACTTAGGGTACCTACTCATTCTTTGATTTTCTCAGTTTGCAAAAATTTTGTTAAAAATGACTAATTGCCCATTCGGCTTGAATAAACTTTAGGTACTAAAATCCGACTCTAGCGTAGTTTTCAAAATGTCGTCTCTTAGGGCGACATAACGTCTTTGAGTTGCATAACCTTTCTAAGTCGATTTTTAGAGTAGTTTGGAAAAACTGATTTCATTATCCGCAGCAGGTTTAAGGCGCAAGATACTGGTCCTCCTCAAGGATCAATCATATTGTCGACCATTTTCAGATGAGGACGCTGGGCACTAATGGGAAAAAATATAACAGTCTAAAAATAATTATTGAAACAAGTATGATTAACATGCCTATTACATTTTATTTCTATATTATTACACATTTCATAATATTAAAATGGAACTAAATTCTTCATTATCTGTTGTACGATATAACTTGATTCACCGTTTGTGTATATAGAAATATCTCATTTTCATTATTTATTGTGCTTATATTTTGTGACTTCTTACTTTTGTTTTTTGACAACTTCTGAAATAAATAATAACATTAAAAAGATTTTTTCGTAGTATGTCTTGTAAGTAGCGGTACGTCTAGTTATTCTTCTCCATCTCCATCCCATTCATAAAAACAAGATGGTAAGATGGTAACTTTTCCCCCTATCACCGTTTATCATGGAGGTAGGACATCAAGGGAAGCATCATAAGAAGTTACAGTGTACTATGTATTATGTATTAAGACTATATTGTGCTTCTCCGAATAAACCTACAAGCGGAAAGTGAAATAAAAATACACACAAAAAAATTAAAAATGTTAAATTTTGGTGTTGAGAGAAAGGTTGATCATAGAACAGAAAGAAGTGATATCTGTCAGTCAAGCTTAATCGAGGAAATCACACAAGTATCAAATTGTGGTAAATTGTCAATATCTATAGTACATATTACACAACATATTGTGAGAGTAAATTATTAGGTGATAATTTAGTTTAAGTATGCATAATGAAAATATATAACTTCCATATTTTTTATTATTCACGCACAAGAAGTAGATTTTAGTTTACGTAGTTGCATGTTGTTTTCTGTATCTCATGAATATTTTAAGTTGTAATTTACAACTTAATTTCTGTTTGCAAGTAAATTACTTTTTAAATATTTGTTTTTTTTGTTATCATGAATTATTACTTATACGTAAATACTATCATTTTAATGACAATATTTACGTATAAGTAATAAGCATAATAAGAACGTTTCGTAAATGTTTTGCAATCCATACCCACACAGCACTCGATAGCCTTAGAACGACCAGTGGCCATACTTAGAGGATAAGCAAGACATCCTATGGACGTCCTAAACTGGGTTACTCCAGATTTAGGACTTTCTGTGGGTATCCTTTTGAGGATTAATTGGAATTGCCCATGGATGCCTTTATTAGGATAGCCAATGGCTGTCCAAAGGAAGGAAAAGGGACCAATGTAGGTTAAAATCTGGACAACTTACAGACATCCACAATGGGATAGCCCATGGTTGTCCGTAGGAAGAAAAAGGGATCAATTTAGGTTAAAATCTGAAGAATCTACACACAACCACAATGAAATAGCCCATGATTGTCCATAGGCAGAAAAAGGGACCAATTTAGGTTAAAATCTGGACAACCACACATATTTGCATCCCGTTATCCATCCTCTTCCTAAAATATCGTGATTGCTGTAGACAACAATTTGAAATTCTGGGTATACTCACCCTCTAGACACTAGGTCTAAGAACGAGCTAGCCAATATATAAATATATACATAACCAATATACCTATATTCAACTCAAACTTGTATTGGTGCGGGAGCTAAGTGGCTTTTTCGGACACTCATCGTTACAAGCATTTTCTATGCGCTGATTAATTCTATCGAACTTAAATAACGACAAAATAGACTTCTGGCATATGTCTGCCCGTCGAGTTGGCCATGGTTCAAGATATAAAAATCAGTGAAATTATATCATCGTTACAAAGCCAATTTTTTTTGTGTGTACACATTTTATGTTTAGAATGAATAAAATATGATCGCCAGAAAGTGTGGGTCATCAGGGGCGCAACCAGAAAGGTCAAAGAGGTAAAAAAACGGAGTTATATCAAGTGATCGTTACAAGCTTTTTTTAGTCTGAGAATGTTTATTTAAATGTTTTGAACCCAGAAAAAAATTCCCAGAAAGAAACTCCCGTCAGTAAGGCTAGCCAGAAAGAAAATGTTTAGGATTTTTGAAGAAAATTGGATTTTTTTTTCGCATATTTCATCTCAGAACTCTAAACTCATCGTTACAAGTTCTGGCTCCTTCAACAATAGAATAGCCTCCCCGTAAAGTTCTTAGTGTGAACAAAAGTACCATAGGCTCTTAAAATATACAGGAATTTAACACTTTCGGCTAACTTGACTCCGTACAGTGCCTCAGAGGTATTGTATCATTATTACCTTTCTGGCTGCGCCTCCTGACGGCCCACACTTTCTGGCGATCTTATTTTATTCATTCTAAACATAAAAGGTGTACACACAAAAAAATGAGCCTTGTAACGATGACATGATTTCACTGATTGTTAAACAGTGTTCGTGGCGCTCCTGACAGGAGGTGCCCCGCCAGAAGTCGATTTTATGAATCGTTATCATCCATTAAACCATAAAAATATCTCAAAGTTCATAAAACGATGAGCTGTCGAAAAAGCCACCTAGCTCCCGCTCTATATCTCAGTGTAAGGTAACTCATTGCAAAATCGTAAATTGAAACTTGTAGGTCTCTTTGTTTTTCTTTTTGAGGGCAAAACTTTTCCTTTAAAAAAATTGAGACAACACTAGGAGGCGCGCAGCATGCACATGTGACTTAGTGTCACCTTCATGATGTTCGGCTTAAAATCGTTACACAAACTTGACGCCGTACGTGAAACTGGTCGTCCAATGTCGCATGCTTTTTATCGTGTTTGCAACACGCGGCTAAATCAATTCTTCAGAATAAACACACCACATCAGGGGCTCAATTCTCGAAATTATTCCTATGGGAAATTGGTATTTTATCGTCTTTTATTTCATTACGTTTCCTATTTCTTTCTCTTTCATTTCCCTCAGTCAAGAATTGAGCCCCAGATGTTTGTGCCACTGGTAATGACGAAGTTTCACGGTGCTTCATGTCGTTTCAGTTGAAAAACTGTGTAACATGTGTCATTACCACATGTCACAATTTTGTCTAAGTGGAAAAGCGCCTTTACATATAGGTTCTACCTCCATGCCATTTATCAAACGGTAAGTCGAGGAAAAATTCTTTAGGTCGCTGCATATCGACATATCTACGTATTAAATTTAAACTTACCATGAGAAAGCTCCTTCGGTGAACCTGGACCACTCTGCAGAGAGCTGCTAGCTGAGGCTTTTGATGATGAATCACTGTAAAGGACAACAAGTATGTGACTTATTGGGCAGGTAAAGTAGCAACTTCCAAAAAATGTGAACTTAAAAAGACAGATGTCGCGTCGCGTTCTTATATCGGACGATTGACGATGAAATCACTGAACTCTACTATATAAATGGAAGGTCAATATCCATACCAATTTTTACGTGAAATTGAACCTCGCGCAAGTATGGCGACCGTGAAAAGGAGCGCAATCGCACTACAAAATACGCCAGAGTCGGTCTCATTGTTACTGCAACTGTTTAAAACCCAGGACTTTGCCCCGATTCTTGCAACACAATACCATAGAAGATCGCACCATATTGTCTCAATTAACTGTTTATAACACTTACAAAATATTACACAAAATAATCAGTTTATAACAACTTTACACAACCGATAGAAATAAACAAAGGATAAAATGACCCAACTCTGGAAATTTCATCTAATCCAAGACTTACGCTACGAAATCTATGGAAAACAAATAAAACACAGAATTGCGTCAGCGCGCAACTCAGCATAACTCCCCGTAGACAGCCGTTTGGTTCAAGCACAGACAGCAATTTCTCTACTGCGTCGACGCATGGCTACACATTTTGAATCTGTAATTGTTTTAATCTGTGCCGTAATTGCCGTACTTTGTTCACGCGCATATACCTATACTGGCCTTCCATTTATAATAGTAGAGTTCAGTGAATGAAACAAATGTATTGTAGGTTCTCTCTCATATCTCTCTTTGTCGCACAACGTTCAGAGAGGATGCATAACTTTAGAAAGGAAGGCGGGTGCAACACGTTCATCGGACTCTAGGTACTGGGTGACATAGGACATAAGCTAGTGGCTCACCTATATTTCCTTAATTTTTTAACTTATTCATTTGGAATTTGAGGTACATAAAACTTCTTATAAAAATGGATATTTGGACATAAAAAACGGTATGAGACCATTTCCGGTTTACCCGGAAATGACCGCAACTTTCGATTTTTAAATGGAACATCCTGTATATTTTTACATATTTGGATTCAAGACAACATTCTGAGTATACCATGAGACTTTCGCGAATTTTTGAGTCGATGTTCAGTTTTTGTAAGCATTTTAAGACATTCGTCTAGAGTGCTTTTGAATATCAAAATTTGTTCTACGGCAAGTCCAAGGGAAAAATATAATTTTTCGTTTAATTTCATTAATAACTTTTTGCGAAGCCTCCGAAGTTGAACATATCACTTTTTTATCGATTTTTTTTTAATGGGAAGGTGGTGGCTCGTAGTGTTCAATAAATTATAGATTTTTTTTCTGAAATCATTGATATCCATTTCAAATCGATGCTATTTGTTTTTCTATATTATTTAATTTATTTAAAAATAAAAAATCACTTTCAAAATAATTTTTATTGAACTTTAACACAGTTTGCCTTTGCACTACGATTTAATACAATATTATAAAACAAAAGAAAGGTGACATTTGTAAACAATTATTGTTAGCGAAAGATTTGTGTCCATTATTGATATTTCTTAACATGAACTACACTAATAACGAAAAAACTAACATGATATTAATTTATGCTCAGAGGTTTCCTGAAAGAAAACATCCATCTCGTCATTATTTCAAAAAATTAGAGAGAAAAATGCGGTGAGAGCCACATGTCCAAAATCAAGAATTAATTGTAAACGAAGAGTTGGAGATGGATGTACTAGGAACCGTCCCAAGCAGCAATTTTAGTAGTTTCTACGTAGTAGTTCGTGACCTACGTAAATGATTCCATCTGGCCACCGCATTGCACTCGAATCCGACTGTAACGTCACGAAAGGAGTCCTTCGGTTTTACAAAGCTACTGGGCTGCGGGTGGATTTCGCGCGATTTTGCAAGATTAATATTTTATTTTTTCGTATAATTTGTTTAGTATGAAGTTGAGTATGGATTAGTGTCAACTAATTGGGTTTCAATTTGTATTGGAGTCGAATGAAAAGTGAGTTACTTAAATATTTAATGTGCCTAACATAGTAATAATTCAAATAGATGGAGAGAAATACTATAAATAAATAATTCAACCTCCTAATACTTAATAATCATAACAGTTATTTAAATTTGATCTTGATTTATTAATGTATATTGATACTGTGAACATTATGAAAGTGCCCTTAATTAATGAATGTCAATTAAACTCAGGTAAGAATGCCCCGTCGATGTTGTGTGCCAGGATTCAAATCAAATTACAATAAACAACGATATACTACTGTGTTTCGCGTTCCGTCGGACAAGAACCTGGCAAAAAATGGTCTCACAGCATTCACCGAAAACATTTTATCCAGAATAAAAATTCAGTAATCTGTGTTAATCATTTTAGTAAGCAATTTTTAATTACTGAAGATTCTGTCAAAAGAGATGATGGAACTCTTCTAACACTTCCTCGAAAAATCCATAAACTTTGTGAAGATGCTGTTCCTACAATTATTAATGAACGACCCAAATCCAGAGTTTGACATCTGAAAGATTGAAAATGACTTTCTAAACATAAAGTCCAAGAAAAAAAAATATTAGAAACGAAATAGACAGAAACCTGCGATAGTTGTGATATGCAAAGACTGCAACTAATTCGTATTTGTTTGACATACTTTTCTAATATATTGTTGAACAATTATTCTGAAGTGACAAATAATCACATAAGGGAAGAAAAGCAAATGAGGTGTAATAAGAAAAAAAGGTCATTGTTAAGAACGCCGACTTCTTGAATTTCTCCAATTTTTTTGCATAGATGTGTTAACAGACGTTATAGTAATCGTTTCTGATAGTTGAAATGTTGTGTTTATTTTGGAAAACTACCCCCTACAATGGGGGTAGTTTCGAAAAAAAAATGCAAAATATCGGGAGTAGTAAGTAGGTGTATTGTCCTCTAAATAATTTTATTTAGGGTAAGGACAATAATTTTTTTTATTAAAAATACCAATATTGTAGGGGGTAGTTTTCCAAAATAAGCGGAACATTTCAACTATCAGAAACGTTTATATAACATCTGTGAACACATTTATGCAAAAAAATTGGAGTCGGTGTTCTTAACAATTACCGGAAAAAAAATACTAGCAATAAAGAGATTAAAATAAACTGTGATAAAAAAAGAAAAGTTGATAAGTTGCAATCTCTGTAATAGGAATTAAATTTAAAATAAATATGTTGTACATACTTGTGTATGTACTGATCTTTTAATATTTATAACAATAACTGTTGTGACTTATTATTATAGAGGCATTTTAAATTTTTGTTACCCACAATTTATTGCTGTTAGAGTTTAAAGAAATAATTGTTTTTTGTTTTGTTTTAACTATTATTAAAAGTGTTTATTTTATTTTGAATCAATAATCAATCAAGTGTGTATTTTAGTTTTATAGATATATTTAATTTTATAGTATAATACTGATGGGTAATCATTTACAAATTGTTTATTTATTTATTTTTAGAAAACTATTTGTGTTTTTATAATATATTTTATTATTAATTATATAAAGTAAATCATTTTTAAGCATACATTTACATTTCTTGTTCATATAATTTTATTAGAAACGTTCAAGAAAGCGTTAAAGGTTTCGGTATGTACCGTAATGCTAAGACTCCGATGGCCGCCATTAAATTTAATGCGGTGGCCTGATGGAATCATTTACGTAGGCCACGAGTAGTTACCATTAGTGGAACTTTAAAGGTTTCCGGAACTAAGGATTGTTACGTAATGGGAACCATCCTTCTACTAAGCATTCACCAAAATGGTGCAAGTTACTATTCCGGTACTTCTACCGTTACCGTGTCGAGGACTAGGTTATTACGTAAACGGGATGTAACCAAGTAGTAGAAATGACTAACTTTTGGAATAGCTCAGCTGACCAAAATGAGAGCGCAAACTATATATTTGGCTCTCTGTTATTCGAATAGCAAATTAATGGCTTACTGAGTTTGAGCACATGATATGTCCAAGGTCTAAGTTAAGTTAAGGTGATTACATGCATAAGCATATATTATAAATCATGATGTTTTGCATTTACCCTGGGTGTGGATATTAAAACCACCACTTGTTTTCTGTAAAATGTTATCATGATGCTTCGATAAAAAAGACGCCCCCTCGAGAAAATGTTTTTTTCGGAAAAAATTTTTTTTGCAAAAATTATGTGTACAAGCAAAACTGCAAATTTTTTTATGGAAAACGTTTTTTTTTTTAATTTTATATATTATAAAGTAATAATCTATTTAGAAAACATATTTGTAAATGGCCATAATAAAAAGAAATTTTTTATTGAATTATATTTTTATTTGTGTCAATATGGCGTCTTTATTCAACAGAAAAATGGCGATTTTAATTGCAGTAACTTAGAGGTTGCAAAAACCAAAATTATTTCCCTACAAGTTGCATTTCCCATAAAGTAGCATATTCCACCAACGTTATAGTTGTTGCTACTTTAAAAGTGGTGACCGGAACTACAACAATTTCACTGTGTAGTTATATTTACCTAGATGTAGCAAATGGGACCAATGACGGTAAAAGATCTTGGTAACTATTGCTATCAACTTATTTTCATGTTGGTACAATTGGCAGATATGAGATAGGTAATTTTTTTTTAATTGGCAACACGGTAATAACTGTTAAAGTGTCACTGTGTGTGATGTGGACAAGGACACGAATGTGGATTAAAAATAACAATTATTATATTTTTATCAAGTACTTTTTATTATCTGATATTAATTAAGTTGTTAATAAATTTGTGCAAATAAAATATTTGTTTTTTTACTGAGAACGATGTACAATCTTGTCTTGTCTTGTCTTGTAAATATATTTATTAACGTAAGGTGTGTGTAATAATAATAATAATAATGGAAAAAATATATTAGTTTTCATATTTTAGTGATCAGTTTACATTTAATTTCATTCAAAAAATAATAAGTATTTATTAGAATAAGAAAATCCTAATATACAAATTCACTTTTCTAATATAATTACAAAGAATCATAATTTATACATAAATAAATAATACACGCACTTACACACTCAGACTAATACATATACAAATAAATTAAAAAATAACGAGGAAAAAATACCTATATAAAACAAGTGGAGTTAATCAATCGACTTTACGTTTGAATACAGGTAGAGAGATAGATTCCTTTCATCCTCTGGCAACTTTTTATATTGATCGAGGCCTTTATATAACATAATTTTCCTAGTTTGACTTAGATTTTGCCTTGGTATATAAAATTTGCTGTTATTTCTTGTGTGGTGTTGATGTATTTGGTTTGCATAAAATATAAACTTATTTAAATACTTGGGTATTAAGTTATTTAAAATTTTGAAAATAAATACCATGGCCATGGAAAGCAATCTATCTTTTACAGACAGCCACTGAAGAGAAGAAAGCATATGTTGGATTGAGGTATATAGGCTGCATTTCAAAATCACTCATTCCTCTATTCTGTAGTTTTTGAAGGGAAGTTATTTTATTTAAATCGAAGGAATATAATAGACTGGCACAGTAATCGAAATGAGGTTGAATAATGGTGTTGTAAACTGTTATTTTTGTCGTCACTGATAACTTTTGATATATTCTAGAAAAGAAATATAGTTTTTCTATTTTTTTTTTGTATATATATTCAGTTCAATTTATTGTACACAAACAATGTCTTATGCCGTTTATACCGAAATTGTCCGTTCCCCATCGACACAATATTTATTAAATTTGGAGTTTTTAATCGGCAAATTCATTTAATATGTTCAGTGGATCACTAACTGAACTATGGGTCAATCTGTGTTTTATAGACAAGTTGTAACTTTCGTGCAGTACACAGTATCACTAATATCACTGCAGACTGTTATAGTTTTCGATTACTTTTCTCCTTGTGTTGATGGGAACACTTTTGCACTTGTTGCCAAAGATGATGGTTTTGCTGTGGCGAAATAATCTTTCATGTTTGGATCATATTCTGAAGAATCACTATTTCTACTACTGTTTAACTGTTTCTTCAGTTTTCTAGAAAACGTGGATGAGTGCCGATAAACTTTATTTCGCTTTTACTGAGCATTTCAGATGCCGCCATTTTATTCAATGCCAATAATTATATAAATTGTCTTAAAAGTTAATATTACTTTATAGTAGATTTTCAAGGTATATGTAACTTTTAAGTCATTTTCAATTAGTGGGGAGTAGTAAAAATAACTTCAAAGCCCCTATGTTCGTAGAAATAACCTAATTTTTACTCGAGATGTCACTAATAAGTTAGACAACTGTGAAGTTCCAGAAAATTTCCCAACAACGTACCGGGGGCTTAAAATTGCACACTTGAAGTTGTCGTTACTTTGAAGTGGTCCTTTGGTAAAACTGTGCAGTCGGCATTACTACCAATTTTCACTTTGCAGTTGAGGATGCTTCAAAGTAATGCAGAGTAGTATCCGCGACGTTGACAGATTCTCCAGAAGTTACTTGAAAGTGTTATAACTATACAATGCCTAAATTCAGTAGAATCTACATAATTGTCACTACAAATGCATACCACAAAGTGAATATTACCCTGAAGTCGCTAAATTAGTAACAGTCATTTCTACTATATTAAAGTTCCGATGCCTCAGATGCCAGTTCCCATCACTTTGAATGCTACTTGGGGTTAGCCACAATCAATCAGCCTCTGTTAGAGAAATAGCGGAAGGGTCAAATAGGGAAACAGTAAGAAGATTTTTGGAAAAACAATTACCGCTCGTTAAAGTAAAATCTGCACTAACATTTGTACGAAGGAGATTCTGTAAGACGAATTGTTTTGCGAGTGGTTAATTAATGAGTTTCAAAGAGGCAATAATTTTGCCTTCAACATCCTTTTTTCCGATAAAGCACGTTTCACAAATAATGTGATGTTCAACCGGCAGAACGTAAGATACTGGTCCCAGCAAAATCTAAAATTAGTTAGACAAAGGGAGGTTTCAAGGAAGATTTGGGATACATGTATGGGCAGGTATTTATGGAATTCGAATTTATTGGCCCAATATTCTTCCAAGGTACGCTGACGGGAAAGATATCTTGAATTCTTACAAAATGAAATTTGGCAAGAAATCGAACAACGGTCCTCTAGCACAATACCGATTGTTGTATTTCCAGCAAGACGGAGCACCGGCACATAACAGCCCCGTTGTTATGGATTATCTCAATGAAACTTATGGCCCACAACTTATTTCAAACCAGGGTTTCGTAAGGTGGCTTGCAAGGTCACCTGATCTAACCCCATATTAGACTTCTTTCTTTGAGGTTATACCAAGGGAGGTCTACAAAACACCCGTTATGACCATCGAGGATCTCTATTGAGAATAAGAAGAGCTTTTAATAGCATTACTCCAAAAATGCTAAGGAATGTAATAAATAACGCAATCGTGCGAGCAAGCAAATGTATTGATTGTGATGGGTGTTATTTTTGAACAATATTTGTAAAATTCGCCATTTCTAGGAATTTAACACTAAAAAATACTCAATTTATAAACTTGACGTTGCCGTTCCCGTTCGACGATGAAACATAAAAAACAAGTGAGGACGTGCACGTGACGTCACACCTAACCTGAAAAATATATATTTCTTAAAATTTACAAATATTTCGTAGCTATTGTTAAAATTTCTGCCTGATTCCCGTACTTTAAAATACAATCTAGTTCAATGTAATGTTTATAAAATTTTAAATAGTATGTTCCAATAAAATAAGACACTTTTTATAGGTTGGAAATCTAACCTATAATTAGCTGTCTATTTTTATTAATCAACAGCTTTGAAAAAAATTTTGCGTGTGTTTTTAAATATTTGTTTGGAGCCAGTATGGCCCCAAGCTAAAATTGCGGATACAAATATTAAAGATGAGAATAAACTTTAAAAACTTGAAATTTGAGGTTATGTTAGTTACATAATGCAATTAGGCGATCCAAACCACGTGACTTCCAATAGGGCAAACATTCGTTTTCATTCGTTAAACGTCTGTGTTTTTCTGTTGTCTTGGCTACGTTTCCGAAATTTAATAAAAATAAACCCGTGTTTGCCCTCCACGCCATACTGAAAAAAAACTTTGACAGGTCGTTGGATCGCTTAATTGATCGATGAAAGTCATGAATATTAACGTTGACATCTTTTCTCACTGGATCAAAAGTTGCCGACAGTTTGAGATGCCCAACATTTTCCGTTCCCGTTGGGCGTTTCCGTCGCCGTTCAAAGATGAAACATACGAAACACTGATTGTTATTTATATCCTAAGTTGGCGTTGATGTTTCCCACAGGATCAAAAGTTGCTGTCCGTCCGAGATGAACAAATTTCATGTTTTTAACGTTACCGTTGCGGGATCTCCAATGAAATTGAAGCGTTTTGTCACGTAAATGAGTGTTAAAGTTTCATTCAATTCCATGTCAACTATAATGTCCCAAGTGCTTCAGAGTAAATCCGAATATATCTACATAGTACACGCAAATTAGATTAAAAAACACTGAATAGAAGAAATAATTTATAAAGTAATAATATTTTTGAGATGCGTACTCTAGAAATATCTATTTTTCTATATCGGATATCTACCCGAAAAGTTCCCTCCCAATTTGGGGGTGGAACGTCCCTAACGGGGACTTAAAGCTGGTTTTTCACAATTATGTTATAAACCGTTCATCGGAAGAGAAAAAAGTATAGGAAATTAAAAAAATGTCGTTAAATTCTGCATAAAAATCCTCCTATTAACCTTGTAGCTTATCCTCACCTATTTCACATAAGTTTCACAGCGAATATCTAATCTCTGTATGATATTTTCAATAAATAAAAAAAGTAAATAAAAAAAAAATAAAAAATAATTCATTCCTGTACATTTTTCTCGTTAAAGTAACCTGTTTTAAGATATTCGCTGTGAAACTTCGAATAGGAACTTTTTTGTTAAACTCAAAATGGCGGCTCCAATATGGCGGCCAATCTATATGTAGTATGGAAGGCTATAACGACATTAAAATGAAGACGCTACCAAAATGGTAAGAGATAAGAACATTGTAGAGAAGAAAATTATTGTAGAGAATTAAATTTTCTACAAAAAATTCAGTTTTTAACTTTTATAGTATAAGCACAGGAAGTGTGCAAAGTGCGGCGTCGTGCTGATTTATCGCGTTTAAACGCATATATTGCCAAAACAATAAAAAATACATATATGTCGCTCACTTTTTCATGTGAAATTTTATTCTAGATAACTTTGTTCCTATAGTTTTTTTACAGCTCTTACCATTTTGACAAAGTCTTCATTTTAATGTGGGTATCAGGGCTGGTTCTAGGGGGGGGGCGAAGCGGGCGGCTGCCCGGGGCGGCAAAATTCTAGGGGCGACAAATTCTTCAAATCCACAAAATATAAAAAGCTAAGAAACAATTGTTTCACTAATATAGTAATAATAATGTTAACTTTGTATAAATAATTTGTTATTGTTAGTTTTTTTTTTATATATAAAGTAGGTTACATATATATTCTGTTTCTTATATGTTTTTTTTTAAATACAGTAATCATAATATTGCTGAAAATCCAAAAATTGCTGTAAACCTTATAACTAAAAAAACAAACCATCAAGAATATTCAGTAGGTGACGCTTAAAATGTAATAAAAAATAATGGACTGAAAATATGGGGGTAAAAATGAGACAGACAGGTAGCGGGGTAAATAAAAGACGTGATATCCAACCCAGATTGAAATAAATTAAACTTAATTTTTTATTCAAGTTTGTTTTGTACATTCAGAACTGTTTTATGTTATCTAATCAGGTCCTATTCCTACTGTTAATGCGGAAAAAAATATTATTCAGTAAACTCTTTAATTCACCTTTAAAAAATTTTTGAACGCACCTTAGTACTTTTTTGGAGATTTTATAGTTTCTCTATTTGCATTGTCCGTATTTGGCAGACGTCAACTAGAAGTGTCATACTTCACATTTTGTGATCAAGTTTATTAATCTGCTAGTTTTAAATCATGAAAAATTTGATTTTAACGAAAAAAATAAAAGCGGGGTAAAAAAGAGAATAAAGAGACCAAATGGGTAGACTGAAGCAGGCACATTTCAGCTTCCTAATTTAGGAGAAGCTAGCCCTTCTGCAAGCCCCTTCTTGTTTAGTAAAAAATCTGAATAAATTATTCATAAAAGAAAAAACCCTCCTCTTATTTTTGCACTTCCATTTGTACGACGTCAATAAGAATGGGAATAAATCACGTGTCTTTCATTTGCCCTCCACTGTCTTTTTTTTACCCCACTTGGAGGGTAAAAATGAGACACTGTTTATTTTTGTTTATCAATTAACAGTACTTTTTAGTAAAAAAATACATAGAAATATGATTTTTCCTGTCATTTTTACATATGATACCAATCTTTCATTAAATATGACTCGATTCTAAGCAACCTAAAAATTGAAAGATGTCATTTTGTCTCATTTTTACCCCGCCTGATGTTATTTATATGAGGGGGGCGGCAAAATGAAACTGCCCGGGGCGGCAAAATACCTGGAGTCAGCCCTGGTGGGTATTACCTTCTATATAAACATTGGCCGGCATATTAAAGTTGCCATTTCGAGTTTTGCAAGTTTTGGAATTTTCGGCTTATCAAGAATGTAGTCGCCCCACCTCCATGCCAAAGTTCTCAATTCATCGGGAAGTACCCAAACAATTTACCGGACGGATAAATACAATAGTATATTGTGTATTTAGGTGTGAAAGCAATACATTCCCGGACGACGATGCAAATTGTTGGCCGAGGCGCTAGCCGAGGCCAACAAGCATCAAAGTCCGGGAATGTGCTTTCACACCGAAATACACATACTATTTTTTCTGAAATCACAATCAATATTATTATAAATTAAGAAATTTGTATTAATGCATAACATTTCTTCATTACAATCTAACTACTTAATAAAAAATGCAATTTTAATGTGAGTTGGTTTGTTTGCGTGTATTTATTTACTGTCTAAAATATACATAAAAAACCGTACGGGAATGTTACTTTCCCGGCCTAGGCCGGGAAGTAACATTCCCGTACGGTTTTGTTGATCGTTGCTTGGCAACGGATCTTTTCCGATCTGTTTTCTGATAGTTTCTTAGCAACGGACTAAAATACTGAAATTATGCATTTTTCGATCTGAAATCGCGCCGAAAATGTAGACATTGCCGATCGATTTCAGAAAAATATGTTTATTCACATGATTTATTTGGGCGCTTTCAGACTTGCTTAGAACTTCAAATTTTGCAAATAGAGGAACTAATATGAAATCCTCAAGAAAATTAATAAAATTGGTAAACTCAAAGTGCCCGTCCCATTAAGGCGACCTAACGTTGAGTCAACTTTTTTCAGAACTTCCAAATTTGTATAATTTGTATAATTCATAGATGGTCAGTGAACCCGTGTTTCACACGGGCATTTTAATAGTATACGTCCATAAATGTTTAGAAATAGACGATGCAACTGATCAGTCGTCTAAAAACACTATGTGTTCACAAAACGAATGAATTAGAAATATTCAATAGGGAATAAGAGATCGCAGAAATAACTCATGCAACCTACCAGGTGCCTCGGAATTTTGTATATTTTCCTATAGTAATAGAGAACTCTTTAGTGGATTAGTCTGTGTCTGTGGAAAAAATTAAGAGACAGATTTGTAAGGGCGAAAGCGAAAATAGAAGCCTTTATGTAGAAGCCCCTGAAACTCAGTGGGAATATTTGAATGAAATGCCGTTTTATGCAAACTATTCCAAGCCAAGAAAGTAAGATGGAGCAATTAGATATCCTTCAATTGTTCTAATTTTATTCTTTTTCATAGAAGAGCCACAGCGATTCCAAAATCGAGCGACCATAGTCGCTCTACTCTTTAGATATGCTTTTGATTGTTTTAAATCACATCTTTGCAAGAATTTTTTACAAATTATCATTATCAAGTTCATGATGATAACATGTCGGATGCTTACGTGAGCAGAATATTCAGTTTAAATTAAACACACAGAGATTCAAAAATAAAGTAAATTTATGCAAAAAATGTATCACAAATACAATCTTTCAGTTTGACAGTTTATGCAAAAAATGCAAACGTGAAAACGACGAACGTCAAAGTTTATAAATGGACTAATTTTGTGAACGTCGAACGTCGAACGGCAACGTCAAAGTTTATAAATTGAGTGTTTTAAAGGTAACTCAAAGACCTTTAACGATAGGTTTTTCAATTTGTAGATACTGTTAGAACTTTGAAAACGGTTAATGTGAGAGATTTTTCGTTTAAAACGCTTGAAAATTTGTTTAAATAATTGCAAAAAACCGCGAAAATGTTTGCACTTTGCAAATATTATTCATTCTTTCAGCTCTATTACAAAGAGAGACTATTAAACTAGTTGTTCGCCAAGTTTCAGCTGTTAATGTTTATTAATAAACAAATTACGAATTTATTTAAAAAAAAATCATCTCGGCTTCTAGTAAGGCTACAGTCATTTTTTTTTTGAAAATGTGTGAAAAAACCCCAGCAACAAAGATGTGAGAACGATATTGCAAAATCTTCACTTGTTTAAAAGTTATTAGCAAAAATCCTATCCTCAAAATGTGATACTTTTTCAAACGCCACTTTGAAGTTGAAAATAATGCAAATTTGATTTACCATTATTAATGAAAACATAAAGGGTAAGTTTCAACAAAAAAAAAATGATATCCGGATCAACCCTCTACGACAACGGGAACTGGGTGAATTTGCATTTTACATTATTTATGTTTTTAATGAACAAATTGAATATCTCTTAAACTAATTAAAATTTTTTTATGAAATTTTTTGGGGTAATGAAAGACATATTTTGTCAAAGTTTCAAGCACTAAAGTGCTTTTGTTAGAAAATATTTGCAAATTGCGAAAATTTTCGTGGTTCTTTGCAATTATTTAAACAAATTTTCAAGCGTTTTAAACGAAACACCTCTCAAATTAACCGTTTATCACAGTATTAGCCTAGGAAATAGCGTGCAAATTCGAGAAGGAGTGGTTACCGTCTGCCAGTCGGTAATCGAAGAGACCATATAAGTACAAAAATGTTTTCTCTCTGGAACTTTTTGGTATGGTGGGGGTATAGGGAGGGGGGCATTTATTTTTAAATCGAATGATTATCGCTATCTGTCCGCATAGGTAGTTAGTATAATGTACTTCACATACCCCAATTGCGCTGGCAGATGAAACTTCCTGTAGGCGCGCGCTAACCGGAAACAGAAACTAAAAATTTTCGGTTAACACGCGCGCCGATCGAAAGTTTCGTCTGCCAGCGTAATTGGAGTATGTGAAATACATATACTAACTACCTATGACAGATATCGATAATCATTCGATTTAAAAATAAATGCCCCTCCCCTTCCCTATCCCCAAACCATACCAAAAAGTTCCAGAGGGAAAAAAAAATTGTACTTATATGTTCTCTTCGATTACCGACTGGCAGACGGTAACCACTCGTCGTCGAATTTGCACGCTATTTCCTAGACTATATCTACAAATTGAAAAACCTATCGTTAAAGGTCTTTGAGTTATCTTTTAAAAAGTCGATTTTTTGGAATTTTTCAACAATAAACCGTTAAATAAACAATGTTCCGGCGGTCAAAAAGTGGGTCATGTTCGTAATCAATAAATATATCGTTTAATGCACTTGGTATCTTAAAACGAATTACAATATGCATATTTGCTAATTCCACTGGACTAGAAACGGTCCTTGGCCATTTGAGAGAAAATCCGTTTCAATCAGCAGTAGACGCTGTGTCCATGACAAATTTTCCACCATCGAGGTCAACAGCTAGCCGAAGGATAGGAAAACGGGTATTAAAAAACTATGTAAGTGCCAAGAAGACCATATTAACAGAAGAACATAAGCAAGCCCGCATTCTGTTTTTAAATTATGTCTATCGCCCGTTGGAGTTTTGGAACAATGTTGTGTTTACCGATGAAAAAGTTTTTCAGTCTTGTAATGACGGACATATTCGGGTGTACCGTTCTGCAAATACTAGGTTTAACGAACGCTACAGGTCTGGGTGATTTTCTGTTAATGTTTGGGCATGGATAAACGTGTATGGGGCCCTGGTGTAGCGTGGTGTATCATGGGTAATGGTAGATTAATATATTGTCACTGGATGTGGAAGTAAAATTATCACAGGCAGACACGTGCAGAACCGCTTTTTAATGTTTTGAATCTGGCCTTATCTTGGACACAATTTTTCAACTAGTACAGAACCTAGAAATAAAAAATATGCAAAACTTCGGAATAATGTCATTTTGAACGGATTTCGTTCATTTTTGGCAGTATAATAGTAAATGCTTCACAGAAAAGTTTCTATATTGTGCGGAGGCTTGCTAATTTATAGAGAGAGTAATCAGCCAGTAATTAAAAAAAATGAGTTTCAAACACGGTTTCTCATTAATATATAGGTAGATGCACAAATTTTTTGGTTTGTATATAGCACTTACTTTAGAAAAAAGTACAGTTTGAACCATACATGTATTTTCGATAAAACGTAATATTTTTTTCCTTTTCCAAATATGTCAATAAATAATATTAGTTTTATTGAAATAAAGATTATAAACTGATAATGAATTTCGCTTGTTCATTTATTTATATAGATTTAATAGTTAAATTTTTGTAATTTAAAGAATAAGAAAGTTTATTATAATATATGTCAACAATTTTGCGGTTATCGCGATATTTTAACTCAAGTGAAATTTTTCTAGAATCCTTATTAGGTTTTTGTAAATAACTCTTAATTCAAAAATTTTAGCAAAAATATACGTTAGACAAAATTGTTGCCCACACTTTTAACCCCTAAAGGGCGAGATTCATCCACTACCTCGTCTAAAATGTGCATTTTTGCGGATTTTCTTATTTTTTAGCAAAAGGATGTCAAACACAAAAACAAGTATAGAGAGAAAATGTTGCTCATAAATTTTCTATGGAAAAGATGCTTCATATATTTTCGATTGATCTAATAGATTTCGATTTAGGCTGCTAAAGTAAGGGATATATCAGCTCACAACTAAAATTTATAACTCGCACCAGATTTTCTCGGAAAGACTACTCTTATAATGCATAAAACTAAATTTATAGAACGATTTTTTTCTGTAAAATAGGCATGTGCATTTTTATTTATTTATTTTTAATTAAGTAACTCCTTAATTGCTAATGCGTTGCGTATTCTTTTAATTTATATTTCAGAAAATTAACCATCATTTGAAACCTTATTAGTGACATATTTGCAAAATAAGTAAAATTTAAAAATTAAAAAGGTCTAACGTGCGAGCTATATAGCACTTCCGATTTTTTAAACAGTGTCATATACTTCTCCTATCCTTTGCAAAAATAGTGTCAAGAAAAAATATTACTTAAAAATGTCCATATAAATATATTTTATCATATTTTCGATAGATACTGGTCATTACTAGTAGCCATAATATCGCCATGCTGGTTTGGTTATAAAGTCGTTTTCAAGATGTCATATATGAGTAACAATACGTTAAGTCCGAATACTGCCATTCTAGCTATAAAAACTATTAGTCCAGTCAAAACAATGTTTAACCTCCTGAAAAATCCGAAAGTTTTGAAACTTCGCATACTTATTTAAAGGTACCTAAGAATGAATATACCGAAAGTCCTTATGAATATGAGACGAGCTCTAGCGGCAATTAGCGAAAATAGAGCACTTTCTTTGGTTTTTCGTTAATATCTCGAGAACCGTTGGTCGGAGGCAAAAGTTGATTATATACATAATTAAGGCTTATCAAATTTGCTACCAAAATGATTATGTACATTTTTCTCGTATTCCCAATGGTTCCCGAGTTATAGGCGCTAAAAGAGAGCGTTTTGTGAAAAACCACGCTAGGGAGGTACAATATGGCATTTCTAATAATATTTGACAATAATAAGTTACTAAATATATATTGCTGACATATTTAACAGCCCAAGTTCATCCCATGGGGCTGTAGCTGCTGCTGGAAACAAAATATTCCTTGCATTGTACAATGCGCCCAGAAAGCAAACCTCTCTTAACATGTACCGTTACAATGCTTTCACCAAATCTGTATCCAATGCTAAACCCGACCTTTCTGCTCTGCCGCCCACAGAAGGAGCAGCAAGACAGCATGCTTTTCGAGTGTACCACCAAATTCAATTTTGGCTTGGGAATGAACTTCCTCCTGTACAGTGGGATTGGAAGGTGGAAAGCGATCGGCTAATCCTTGTGACAACAGAGGATCCAGCAGCACCTGAAGCTGTCCTTAAGCTCACATGTACAACTGGATGTGGGAACAGATGTGGCTGTCGAAAGGCAGGAATAATGTGTACAAGCATTTGTCACAACTGCCATGGCGAATGCTTGAATGGTGTTATTTCCAACCTCGAAGAAGACTTTGATGACCCTGATGATCCCGATGTCATAAACCTTGAAGAAGCAGATCATTCAGTGCAAATAACAAACACTGAACATTTGGTACATAAAGGTCAAAGCAATGTGCTTGCTGGAACCAGAAGTCAGGTGAGATTGTACATTTGTATTTTTTTTATTATTCATTTACCTTGCAATAGTATACATTCATCGGTTGTCATGTTCATATGTTGTTTTACTGGTCGCTTACTACTTTCTTATATTTACTTCTTCTGTTTTATTTATTTCTTATATACTTTCTTTTATTTACATGTTTTTATTTGTATAATGGTTCTCTCACACCTTCATCTCATGCATACTTACCTATTGTTTTAGGCAGCAAGTGTAGAAACTGGCCAAGATAATGAAATTGCAGGGCCTTCTACCAAGAAGCGATTCGGAGCTGATTGATTTTTCTGTACAAAATTTTCCTTGGAATAACCTCAGGATTTTGTTTGCTCATATATTTCATTGTTTAATATACATACATCATGTGCCTCATCAATATACATCATAAGTAACATACTTCATGTGCTTTTTATAAAAAGTTGTGCAGTTTATCTCCTCAATTATCCTTAGTATACAAAAATGTAGGTAAACCATATGTCAAATATTATTAGAAATGCCATATTGTACCGCCCTAGCGTGGTTTTTCACAAAACGCTCTCTTTTAGCGCCTATAACTCGGGAACCATTGGGAATACGAGAAAAATGTATATAATCATTTTCGTAGCAAATTTGATAGCCCTAATTATGTATATAATCAACTTTTGCCTCCGACCAACGATTCTCGAGATATTAACGAAAAACCAAAGAAAGTGCCCTATTTTCGCTAATTGCCGCTAGAGCTTGCCTCATATTCATGAGGACTTTCGGTATATTCATTCTTAGGTACCTCTAAATGGGTGTGCGAAGTTTCAAAGTTTTCGGATTTTTCAGGAGGTTGGGTCATTTTTTGAGGTTTTTTGACTGGATTATATTACTAAGAAAATATAGCCTAAACATGACTATACAGTATCGGAAAGTCCTGGATTAGGTATTGCATAGTTTCAACGACGTAGCCGACCGCCCACAATAAAGGCGTCTACCAGTATACTACAGTCATTATTTGGTGCTCAAAAAAGAGGTTACCTGGGAAGTTTTCCGAGAGTTTTGAAAATTGGTGATTTTATAGATTTCAATGTGCTCTTTCCGAATTTCTACTTTGCCACCTCGTATTTTTTCCGCTCCCGTCGCCATATTGGAAAAATGGCGCCTAAAAACCATTTTTTGACAATATCTCCTTTCCGATTCATTTTACGATAAAAACAGTTATATAATAAATTAAACTAGAGAAAAATTCCTATAATTTTTTTAATAACCTTTTTTTTTGTAAAATGAATAGTTTTAGCGTACGAGCGTTGCAAAATCTACTCCAACATGCGTTTTGGCCAGCTCCGGAAACCTTGTTAAATCTTATTTCTTGCAAATGCAAAGAGGGATGTGAGAAAGCCTGTGGTTGCAGAAAGGCTGGATTAAAGTGCTCCACTATATGCACGAATTGCAGTGGTATCTGTTATAATTCGCAAATTCTATCACAAGATAGCGATGAAGAGGAAGAAACGGAGACTGTTCTCGAGCAAACGTATGATGAAATCGAGGATGAAAAGGATTGCAATAAAACCCCATCGCGGATTATGTGGATGAAATTTCTATCTGTGACGTTTTGATCGATACTGAAGACGCAACACCTGGTCCATCAAGAATAGCGAAGCGAAGAATGCGCTAAATTTTGGAATAGTGCATTACATGTGGATTAGGCCTACTGGGGATACCACGGTAAAAAAACGCGCCACTTACTCTACCTCATGGTGGTGTGGAAATTTTTTGTCCAAAACGCATGTTGGAGTAGATTTTGCGGCGCTCGTACGCTAAAACTATTTATTTTACAAAAAAAATGTTATTAAAAAAATTATGGGAAATTTTCTCTAGTTTAATTTATTATATAACTGTTTTTATCGTAAAATGAATCGGAAAGGAGATATTGTCAAAAAACCGTTTTTAGGAGCCATTTTTCCAATATGGCGGCGGGAGCGGCAAACTAGAAATTCGGAAATAGCACATCGAAATCTATAAAATCACCAATTTTCAAAACTCCCGGAAAACTTCTTAGGTAAAACTGCCAAATGACTGTACTAGTACCTTAGCAGAGCAAAGTGCGCCACGCCCCTTAATTTACATCATTGCTTGCTTCGCTCTCGCTTGCATCCCAGCCCCCCCCCCCCAAGCCGTCTTCCACGAGCCAAAAAAATAAAGAAGCAGTACAAAGCAGTATCTAAATTATCCCTTGAAATAAATATTTTGTAATTAATGCCAATATTATCTAATAGAGGAATCTACATACACATCCTCATCCTCTGGGGAGGCCGGCACTAATTTATTGACTTACTAATAATAATACGAATTACTACAATTCCAACAATTAATTACTTTTTACTAATATTACACTGTGTACTACAATTCTGTACTTCAGTCCCTTGATGTGTTCTGCTCACTTTCTCAAACTTGACTGTCTGTACTGAACTCTCAACTCAACTGCTCATTCAACTGACTATTAGAACTGGATCTCCATTCCTTCCGCTGCGGGTTCTACAGCCAAACCAGATCCCCCACCTTGAATCCTCCTGTACTGGCATTTCGATCATAACGAGCCTTCATTCGGTCACTAGCTTTGGTGATCTGCTCTCGGACATATTTCGGCCGTTCTCGACTTTCTTCATACAGTTGCTCACGGAAGGTGGTTCCCCATTGGCAGCATAATTCTTACATTTGCGACACCAAGCCTCCACATCCTGGCGACAATTAACCCAATAGAATCGTTGTCGTACTTGACTCAGCGTCTTGTTTATGCCAAAGTGTCCGTCGGACGTTCCATTATGCCCTTCCTGGAGTACTTCTGGTACACGACACCTGGAAATCACTAGACGCATGTCAACTTGCTTCTGATCCGGGCTTTCTCATGCTCTGTTCAACAGCCCATCGAATCCTCTAAGTGAATCCCATTGCGACCACAAGGCCATCAGTCCTGCTCCTGTTTGAAACATCCTTCTATTCTGGTCGAGTTCCTTTTTCCTTTGCTCGCAATATAGGTCCAATTTCTGCATCACTCAGTTGCTCTTGTCTTAAATCTTCGTTTGTTCAATTCTCTGGAATCTCTTTCCTTTCGTTTTTTACACAGCCTGGTGATGGTAGACTACTCGGGATTATTCGCAGCTGGCAAAGCTTTATTTCTCTGGGGGTATCGTTTTCTCTAGCCGGCACCGCCCCAGTGGCATGTATAACCTCAGGGTTCCACTGTCGACAATCTAGTCTTACATGGCCTAGTTTTCCGCAGCTATAACATCGAATATCCCCACTTGCCTTCCCACTGCTTGGTTGCTTGCTTTGCTTCCCTGAAGAACTGTGCAAGTCTCTTAGTAAAGTCTCCAGATTCTTTCTGTCCCAATACGACTCTTTAACCACTGCGGCATTTATCTTCTCAGGACTTTGCTCTCGACAGTCCCTCTTAATATGCCCTAACTTGCCGCACTGATAGCACTGGATACCTCCGCTTGGTTTTGCTCCACCTTGTTGTTTGTCCTGTCTCGTTGGAGAATCCGACTAGGCCAGTAATGGGCTCATCATTTTCTGCATGTCCCTCAGTATAGTGCTCATTTTCTCTTGGTCGGAATGCGCCTTTTCAACTGTCACAGCACGCACTTCTGACCGCGGGGTGTCTTTAAATGCGGCTTCTACTTCGAGGGCACACACCAGAGCTTCGCAATACTTTAATTCGTCTCTCTCTTCTTGACGTCTTCTTTCTTGGTCTTCCATGATTTTTCTCATTTCATCTTTCTCTTCCTGACGTCTTCTTTCTTGATCCTCCTTTTCTTCCTTACGTCTTCTTTCTTGGTCTTCCATAATTTTTCTCAATTCGTCTTTTTCTTCCTGACGCCGCTATTCTTCTTCTTGATGTCTTCTTTCTTGTTCGTCTTTTTCATCTTGACGCCGCTTTTCTTCCTCTTGACGTCTTCTTTCTTGGTCTTTCATAATTTTTCTCAGTTCGGTTTTTTCTTCTTGGCGTCTTATATCCTGATCTTCCATCATTTTCTTTAGTTCGTCTCTTCTTGATGCCGTTTTTCTTCCTCTTGATGTCTTCTTTCTTACTCTTCTTTGTCCTTCTGGCTTTGCTGCGCCATCATCCTCGTCAATTCCGCAAGTAGGTCCTTCACTTGTTTCTCTCCTGCCATACTTCTTGTTGTTATGGGCATACGATGAAGTTAACCAAGTTCATTGTGCAATAACGTTAAGAAAATCACCTTCTAGAAAAATCTCGAAATGGCACGAAAGTCTTATTTAAAGTCTAGGTCACTATCCAGTTGAAATAATTTCACTATGTCCAGTAATTTTCAAATAGAGTTCTAGAAATTTTCTTAATCTAACACAAATAAGTCTTATTTAGTGCCTCTATCACTTTCCAGTTGAAAGAATTCGATTATCTGCACTAGATTCCGAATAGAATGTTCTAGAAATTTTCGCAAACTAACACAATGAGTCTTTTTCAGTGTCTCTGTCACTTTCCAGTTGAAAGAATTTAACTATCTCCACTAGTTTTCGAATAGAATGTTCTGGAACTTTCCCGAAAATGCACTTTTTACACAGTTTTCAGTTCAAAAATAGTCCTTAAACAATGTCCCGTAAGTCAATTCTCCGTGTCACCACTAGTTTCCGAGAACACTGTAGAAACCTTCTCGAACAATCCGGAAATCTTCTGTTATAATTCCGCTTCTGACACCAATTGTTACGTGTTTACACCCTTTTTGTAAACACCCTGTATCGTAGGATCCGGGTATTATAACACCAGGGTAACATTAAACGCTAATTTATTGACTTTCTAATAATAATACTAATTACTACAATTCCAACAATTAATTACCTTTTACTAATATTACAATGTGTACTACAATTTTCTACTTCAGTCCCTTGATATGTTCTGCTCACTTTCTCAAACTTGACTGTCTGTTCTGAACTCTCAACTCAACTGCTCATTCAACTGACCATTAGAACAGTGGCGGCTCGTGATATTGTCTGCAGAGGAGGCTTGATATATTGAAAGACAATTATAGAAATTTCTACAAGTAAAAGATATTAATTTGGAAGATTAGAAATATGCTGCTTCTTCCAAAGGGAGGCTCAGCCTTCCTTGCCTCCCCTGACGAGCCGCCACTGCATTAAAATTGTACTAACTCAACTGTCTCTACACACAGCTTGTAATTCCTTTATATACCCAGGTTATGTGTCCTATCTAGATCTTTTCATTACATTCCAGCACATTCTACAATGTTCTAAAAGATGTCTGTACTCTCCTAGATTTTTCTACATGTCTCTGGAGGGTTGAAACACATAACATTATTAATACAATGAGTAGACATCCCCCTACTTTTAATATTGTTTAAAACTGAATTTTTGTGTTGTTTTACCCTCTTTTCAATGCTCGTACCACTCTGACCAATATAAACTGCCTCACAGTCACTACATTTGATTTCATAAGCACCAGATTTGCTTAATTTATTAATTTTATCTTTATTATTAACTAGTAGTCTTCCTAAATTTGTTTTATTTACGTTTATTGTAGACGTACCCAAGTTATTTAATTTGTTAGATATCTTGTTACTAAAATTTGGAACATAATAGACTCAGTACTAAGAAACTTTTAAATTATAATTTTATATTATGGTTCATTGCCATAAACCCTTCATTAATTATTCATGCCCGGTCTTTTAACCTGCAATTTAGTACCTTTATAAATAGTAGAATTTTGTTCTATAGCTTTAATAATCTTTGTATTTACTCTTGAGAAAGGCCCAATAAGCCGAAACATATGTAGAGTGTATCAATATACTTATTTTGAAACATTAAAAAGCAAATTTTCTTGTAATTAGAATTATTTATAAAATGCTCCACAAAATTGCTCGGAATAACTGAATTCTGAAGTACAGCTCGGATCGAGATGCGGTTTTCTGCATCGTTTTAGGAAAAATATTAGGAAAAAAGTCTACATATAGTGAATAAGCTGTTCGAAGAAAATTGCATAGGGGGTGCATAAAATGCATCTAAATTGCATAATTTTTAGAAAAATTTTAGAAATTGATAGAAAGCCATGAAAATCTCGTGGGAATCACTTCTCGGGGGCTTCGAGGTCGCTGAATCCAAATCTGACATCGAAATTTACCAGGGATGCTCGGGGGTGACTCTTCGGGGATGGGAGAGAGTGAAATCAAGTGAAAAATTCCAAGTGCCCAAAAATCACGGGGAAATCGCTTCCCGGGGGCTTTCGAGGTCGCTGAGTCCAAATCTGACATCGAAACTTACCAGGGATGCTCGGGGGTCTTCGCAAAGAAAATAGTCTCTCACGTTTTCGATCATCATATACCCGTGCACTAATATAGATATATATTGAAAAATTCCTTTCGTTTCGGAAAAGGCGCGAATACGTTAATTACGTCTTGAAACATTTTGGAAGAAATAGTTTTATTGTTTTTGATGGGTACAAGGAAGCAACAACGAAATCGACTGAAAGACATCGGCGAAATATACATAAAAATTCCGCCACAGTGCGTTTTACGGAATCCATGACCTTAAAAATAGCTCAGGAAAAGTTTCTAGGGAATGGGGAAAATAAGTCCCGGCTGATTAACATGCTGCAAACCCAATTGGCACTGGCTGGAATGATGTCTAGCCAGAGCGCAGCTGATGCTGACGTAGACATAGTCCTAAAAGCAACTCACACTGCTAAGGACCAGAACAACAAAGTAGTCATTGTTTCAGAAAATCAGACGTTCTAGCCATCCTCGCAGCTCTCACTCCAGATAATCTGGAAGTATTTCGCCCAAAAAAGTTGAAGTAGTCTATTCTTCGAAAAGTTTAGCATCCAAACGGGAATGCATCAAGTCAAACGTCTTGTGCTTACATGCATTCACAGGATGCGATACTACTTCTGCGGCCTTCAACCGAGGCAAACTACAATTTTGTAAAATCTTCGAGAAGTCTGATGACTTGCACATATTTGCTGAAACATTGTTCCAATCAAACAGCCAGCCCCGATCTGACGATAGTAAAAAAGAACATGCCGAAAATGACGATATAACGATTGATTGAGTTAAATATTCTGTATATTCAGATTGTAATCTGTAGTAGTTAAGATGGATCTTTGTTGTAAAGAACCAAAAAAATAATGTGGAATAATGATGCATGTACTATTTAAGCATTTTTTTTTCATTTTATTCAATATTGTTTTCCAGATAATTAATAAGCGTTTTGGGTCCATCTGTTATCATTTAGATGATTCTATGATCGATTGACTGTTATATCATGAATAATCTCTGACAATGATGTATTATGTTTGTAAATATAATATCAAATAATTTGTTTGTAAATAACAAAGCATTACATGTAATAGTAATATGTGAAGTATTAAAAAATATATATTTTGGTCACTTTAAATTTTTTACTCAAATTCACCCCCTCCCACCCCCGTAGCATATCTGGTAAGTTTCGATGTCAGATTTGGACTCGAAAGGCCCCGGGAAGCGATTCCCACGAGCTTTCTATCAATTTCTAGAATTTGTCAAGAAATTATGCACTTTAGATGCATTTTATGCACCATATGCAATTTTCTTCGAACGGCTTATTCACTATATTTAGACTTTTTCCCTAATATTTTTCCGAAAACGATGCCGAAAACCGCATCTCGCTCCGAGCTGTACTTCAAAATTTAGTTATTTTTATCTAATTTTCCTGGTCTATAAGTTTTAATAACCTTATTACCATCTATTGCGCTTCTAGAAATTACAATATGTTTGTATGTACATATTTCAAATTAATTCAATTATACCTAAAATTTAAAAATGTATGAGTATTTTACCCACACAGCACAACTTCATTTCAGAAATATTTCAGGTATATGACTTTGAAACATTGACAATATTTCTGAAATGTTTCGAAACGTTTATGGAATATTTCTGAAAGATATATAAACATGCCGATGTCCGCCCTGCGTAATATAACATTGTTACATTTCTGAAATATACATATATTAGCAACGTTTTGCAAAATTGAAAAAAGTACAGTCGTATATCGGTTTTATAATCAATTATTAACTTTAAAAAAAAACAACTAAAATTTTTCTCGCACAATTATTTTATCCAAAAAAAAAAACGGAATGGGCAGGAATCGAACCACCGACCTCTTGATTCGTAATTGTAACTCAACTCTTTAACCCACTTGGACACTGCTACTTACTTAGATACTTGTATAGTTGGGAGCATAATAAGCTGCCGAATCTTAGACTAATATACCTATTTATTTCAAAATGCAGAAAACATTTGAATGTTTAATACATGTTTAGTATCAAATAATATCATTAATAATTTACAAAAAAAGGGTTAAAATTTAATTATTAATGACAAATTACTACAAAAAATAAACTACAAGTTTTGCAGAAATAACGGTCAAATACAAACAAAAACATTGTTAAATTGAAAAACCAGTTTTGTTAGCGTTTTTTGGTTTTTGTATTAAATAGACGACCTGCATGAAAAAAATATTTGAATTTCATCATTTCAACAATATAGAGATTCATTCTAAAATAAAATAAGAATTTAATGTAGGTATACTCATAACAAATGAAGACCTAAGTGAATAAAGGTGTTATGTCACATTTTTAAAGTTTTGAGTAAATTAAACAAAACGGTTTTGAGTTGGAACTTATTTATTTTGTCTTCGATTCAAATGAATAATACCTCAGAAAATAGATAATTCTGGGTTATGTTCTTTTGTTTACACTAATATTAAAGAACAATATCAAGCTGTTATGAAACTAGATTTTTCTGTCCAAAACTGTGTACAACCACTAAAATTACTGGTTGTGGTTGTACGTATGACATGGCGCCTTTATAATTAAAAAGTTTCTATAAAATATTACAAATTTAGAATTCACCGTTTATTGGGTGTTAAATCTATATCAGGGGTGTTCAAAAATTGCATAAAGTATTTTTTTTTTAAAATGCGACATAACACCTTTATCCACTTAGGTCTTCAAATATAAAAAAAAAATTAGTTTATTTCTGCAAGATATCTGAAACATTAGCAGATACATATTACATTTTTAAGTTATAAGATATATGTCAGCAACATACGAAATGAAATATTTCAAACTTCATATCCCACAAATATTTCAGAAATATGGACACTGAAATGTAAGATTTGACCAACATTGGGAATTTCTGAAATATTACTGCAACAATGTCTGCTGTGTGGGTATATAATAAGTTTACAGAAAAAAATCGAGTGTTGATAAAATTTAACCCGCATGATTGACCGTATGTGCAATTATGATGTTCATATAAGTTTATCTAACAACACCTGCGTAAAACCAAAAGATGGCTGTTTTATTTTATACCTAAAAGTCATGATTTAGTCACGAGGTACATCACCCCCTTTCGCCATAAGAGCCATTTCATAACTAGTAATAAAGTAGCCACAAAAATAAAAAAGAGAGCCAAATGAGTTGCATATACGTTATGGCCTCCGATTAAAGAAGAACTTATATCTAGATACATAATGACTATCTTTTCTTCATATCTTCATATACCTTATTTGCTCCTAACATAGTCACATTATATGTCCATTAAAATGGATAGATAAACATCACATCCCATAGACAACAGTGGTGGGTATGTGTAGAAGGGAAAATGTACAATATTGTACATATTTTATGTAATAATTGTTGGTTAACCTCTATGAACATAACCGCGGATTTAAAAAATATAATAGGTAGAGATGTTTTATTCAAGGGAAATATGTATTGAAAGGATATTATTTATAATATTATTATTACAATTGTAAACTGAACGCCATCATGTTACGACTATGACCTACTTACTTATGAAACGACCGATTTTCTTCTTTTCTAAACTGCCTTCTGCAAACGGCACAGCACTTCAACATGTAGCATTAAATTTTCACTAAACTGTGTAAATATGAATAGAGAATATTACTTAGGTATTAAGCAAATCACAACTTAAAATAAAATTACTTTTTCATCACTTTTTGGTTGGAGAACACGAAAAACATTTATTGACATTAATGGCGGACACTGTCAAACTGAGATTATGATAATCAAACTGAACCGATCGTGTAGAAAACAGCCGCGAATAGGCCGATGCCCAGTGAGAACACAATAGTTAAAAAAACGTTAAAATAACGTTGCCTTGGTTGAAATAACGTTAATGGTTAAAAAAACAACGTTTTTTTAAAACGCCTTTTCAACTGAACGTTTTTTAAACGTTAATGTAACAGCACAAAATAACCTAAAGTGTTGAAATTACTATTAAGAAACGTTAAACTAATATGTTGGGTTAACGTTTATCTTTAACGTCCTATAAACGACAAAAATTCACCAAAAATAAATTGTCTGTGAAATTCCAGCGTGATTTTCACGTTAACATATTACTATTTAACAATTAAATTTTTTACGTGTTTTTAATGTTATACATGAATGATAAATACACCATGAGTTAAAAATAAACGTTACTGTAACGTTCAAAGTTAAGTGTTTATCAACGTTTATTTTAAACCTTTTAATTGCGTAAAATTTTACTGAATATATGGTTATAAACAACATATAAAAAACGTTTTCTTTATACGAGTTTTAAACGTAAGATATTAACGAAAAATGAATCATGCCTTAAGACATAACGTTATTTTAACGCATTGAGTGAACTATTAAATAACGTATATTTTTAACGTCCTAAAAACGACAAAAATTCTCCAAAAATAAATTGCCTGTGAAATTCCATCGTGATTTTCACGTTAACATATTACTATTTAACAATTTAATTTTTTACGTGTTTTTAATGTCAAACATGAATGATAAATACATTATGTGTTAAAAATAAACGTTACTGTAACGTTCAGAGTTAAGTGTTTACCAACGTTTGTTTTAAACGTTTTAATTGCGTGAAATATTACTGAATATTTGGTTATATACAACATATAAAAAAACGTTTTCTTTATACGAGTTTTAAACGTAAGATATTAACGAAAAATGAATAATGCCTTAAGACATAACGTTATTTTAATGTATTCGGTGAATTATTAAATAACGTATATTTTTAACGTTCTAAAAACGACAAAAATTCACCAAAAATAAATTGTCTGTGAAATTCCAGCGTGATTTTCATGTTAACATATTACTATTTAACAATTTAATTTTTTACGTGTTTCTAATGTTAGACATGAATGATAAATACAGCATGTGTTAAAAATAAACGTTACTGTAACGTTCAAAGTTAAGTGTTTATCAACGTTTCTTTTAAACGTTTAATATATGGTTATAAACAACATATAAAAAAAACGTTTTCTTTATACGAGTTTTAAACGTAATATATTAACGAAAAATGAATCATACTTTAAGACATAACGTTATTTTAACGTATTCGGTGAATTATTAAATAAGGTATATTTTTAATGTCCCAAAAACGATAAAAATTGACTAAAAATAAATTTTCTGTGAAATTCCAGCGTGATTTTCACGTTAACATATTACTGTTTAACAATTTAATTTTTTACGCGTTTTCAACGTTAGAAATGAATGATGAATACGTCTTCTATTAAAACGTTAAAAACGTTGTGTTAAACGTTACCGTAAAGTTCAAAATTACATCCTTTTCAAACTTTGTTTTTAAACATTTTAATTACGTAAAATTTTACTGAATATATGGTTATAAATACCATATGGAAAAACGTTTTATTTAGATGAGTTTTAAACGTGAGATATTAACGAGAAATTAATCATACCTCAAGTATTAACGTTTTTTTAACGTATTCAGTTAATTATCAAATAACGTGTATTTTTACAGTCCTAAAAACGACAAAAAATTGCTAAAAATAAGTTATCTGTGAAATTCAAGCGTGATTTTCACGTGTACATATTAATGTTTAACAATTTTTTCTTTTACGTGTCTTTAATGGTCGAAATGAGTGATAATACAACATGTGTTAAAAATTAACGTTACATAACGTTCAAAGTTAAATATTTATCAACGTTTGTTTTAAACGTTTTAGTTGCGTAAAATTTTACTGAATATAAGGTTATACATAATGTATGGAAAAATGTTTTGTTAAGACGAGTTTTAAACGTAAGATATTAACGAAAAATAAATCGTCCCTTAAGACATAACGTTATTTTAACTTATTCAGTGAATTATCAAATAACGTAAATTTTTAACGTTCTAAAAACGACAAGAATCCACTAAAAATAAATTTCCCGTGAAATTCAAACGTGATTTTCTCATTAACCTATTATTGTTTAACAATTTAATTTTTTACGTGTTTTTAAATGTAAGAAATTAATGATAAATATACCATGTATTAAGAATGGACGTTACTTTAATGTTGAAAGTTAAATGTTTATCAACGTTTGTTATGAACGTTCTAATTGGGTAAAAATGTATTGGTGATTATAACGTTACAAATTTAAAACGTTTTGGTTAGACGAGATTTAAACTTAAGATATTCTGGAAACGACAAAAATCCAGTAAAAATATATTTCCCGTGAAAGTCAAATGTGATTTTCACGTTAACATATTGCTGTTTAACAATTTAATTTTGTACGTATTTTTAATGTAAGAAATTAATGATAAATATACCATGTGTTAACACTGGACGTTACTTTAACGTCCAAAGCTAATTATTTACCGAAGTTTATTATGAACGTTCTAATTACGTAAAATTTCACTGACTATAACGTTAAAAATAACATATGAAAACACGTTTTGTTTAGACGAGTTTAAAACGTAAGATATTAATGAATCAGGCTATAAAATATAATTTTATTTTTACATATTCAGTAAATTATTAAATAACTCTTATTACAAGCATTTTTACTGACTGTAAAATTATATCAAAAATAAATTTGTGTGAAAATCAAATGCAATTTTTACGTTAACATATTAATTATTTAATGATTAAATTTTTACGTGTTTTTGACGTAAGAAATTAATGACAAATATACCATATCTTAAAGCTAAATATTATTTTAAAGTTTAAAGATGAATGTATTAAATTTTGAATGATAGAAGTGTATGACAATTAATGAAACTAGTGTGATAAAATCACTCGGCTCCGCCTCCTGGTTAACTTCATATGCGTTTCGTTATATAATGTTCATATTAAACTAGTATCATTAATAACTATTATATATTGAAGTTACATTATACCGGGTGCCACAGGTTAGTGGCTCCCCCCTTTATTTTTTATTTTTATTATTTATTTCCTTTATTTTTTAACTTATCCATTTGAAATTTGGGGAGCATAAACTACCTGTAAAAATGGATTTTACAACATAAAAACGGTATGAGACCATTTCCGGTTTACCCGGAAATGACCGCAACTTTCGATTTTTAAATGGAACACCCTGTGTATTTTTACATATTTGGTTTAAAAACAACATTCTAAGTATACCCTGAAATTTTCGCGAATTTTTGAGTCGATATTAAGTTTTTTAAAGCATTTTAAGACATTCGTCTAGAGTGCTTTATGGAATACCAAAATTTGTTCTACGGCAGGTAAAGTCCAAGGGAAAAATATAATTTTCCCTTTAATTTCATTAATAACTATTTACGAAGCCTCCAAAATTGAACAAATCACTTTTTTATCGAAAACTTTTTTTTTCAAATGGGAAGGTGGTGGCTCCTAGTGTTCAATAAATTATAGATTTTTTTTCTGAATTTATTTATTAAATTTATTTAAAAATAAAAAATCACTTTCAAAATAATTTTTATTGATTCTTATACTTTGCACTAGTACTTATACCTATTAAGAAACAAAAGAGAGAACCAAAAGGCTATTATTCACAAAAAAGGTAGTTATTCACATTTCACTATTAGACATGATTTTTGCAAAGACAACAATGTTAAAGTTCAAGAAGAATTATATTGAAAGTGATTTTTTATTTTTAAATAAATTTAATAAAACAGAAAAACAAATAGCATAGATTTGAAATGGGTATATCAATGAAATCAGAAAAAAATCTATAATTTAATGAACACTAGGAGCCACCATCTTCCCATTTGAAAAAAAAAAGTTTTCGATAAAAAAGTGATTTGTTCAATTTTGGAGGCTTCGTAAATAGTTATTAATGAAATAAAAAGAAAAATTATATTTTTCCCTTGGACTTTACCTGCCTTAGAACAAATTTTGGTATTCCAAAGCACTCGAATAATAGTTCTTAGGAGGAGAAACTACTTTTTAAAAAAGTAAAATTAACTTTTTGAACAGGATTTATTAATTCATTACACATAAAATGGCTTCATACATGTGTAATGTACAACAGTTATGATACAACTGAATAGAAAATGAATATTATAATAAACGATAAACGTGGTTATCAAGTCAGCCGGGAAGTGCTGACTTAGTAACTTTATAATTGTGTGCCACTAAGTCACGTACATAATGCCTCCCTCCTAAGACGAAAAAACAGGGGATGAAGTTTTTTCGGCGTCATCAGATAGGTCACTTAGGTGCACATCCGTTTTTGCTTTTACATGTTTACTGTTTTTATTTCTAAAAGCAAGGGAAGAGTATATTTTTTGCTTATTGACATACAAACTTTTGCAAAGAAATATCAATACAAATATAACTACTATACCTAAGCAAATATAAAGAATTAAATTGTCATTGTCACTTTTCGTGTTAAATGTTTTTAATTGATGTAGGTGTGTCCGTTCAGCTACTTGTTGTAGGCTCGAAAGCTTGTCAATGTTGATATGTTGTAAAGGGGTTGCTTCGACGCTATCCAAGTCGGGGTTGATCATATGGATAGGTAGTATCTCGAGAGGTGTCTCCGGTGTAAAGCCGATAGAGTTCCTATACGTGTACCCGTGGATTGTTACGCTGCATTTCTTGGGTATGTAGACGAGATGGGGTTCTTGTATGGTAATGAATCCATGTTCGTTACATTTTTTTTCTATGGTAATATTTCTCACCGGTATCGCTACTAGATAGCCGTTGTTAATTTGTTCCACTATATCTTTTTCTAGGTTGACGGTTAACGTGCTGCATGACATTGGGGTTGATCCCAAGAGTGCGTCTGGTATGCAGTCTTGTTTAGATATTTGCTGTTCTATGTGGTAGATACAGAGTCCCTCCACTCTTAGGCATGCTGCATCCTCGTAGTGATGATATGTCGAGTTCGTTATTATGTAGGGTTTCAGGGGGATGATAGTTTGGTTATGGATTGGTATAGGGTAAAGGTGATAATAGTTGTAAATACTTTCTCTGAGTACCGGAAAGTGAAAGACAAAACAGATCAATTGATTGCTGTAGTAAATCTCAGCTTTAATAAGTTCGTAAAAACTTTGTATGTTTGTGAAGTTATATAGACCACTGGGGTATAGTTCCTTCATACGGTTTATTAGATCTTTTAATTCATTGATTGGTAATGAACTGGTATGAACGGATTCTAATTGTGCAAACAAAATGCTATTTTGAATATTATCTAGTATATTTATCAGCGACATGCAATCTATAATCATTATGTCTAAAATGTTCTGAATTTTGATAAACAGTGTAAATTTGTTTAGATTCTGCTCAATAGTTTTTACCCTATGATATAGCTCATTTTGATTATTTATTATTTTTTTCAAAGTATCTACCGTTTCATTCATAAATTGTTTGGTAATAGTTAGGTAATTTTCGAGATCGTGGTAAATGTCTTGTTGGTTCGATTCAAGAGTTGATATGGCGTCATCGTAGCGTTCGACGTCTTCGGAGTCTAGTGTACCGAATGCCCATTTAGATGCTTTTCCTACGATATTTGCGAGTCCGCGTTTTTGACGTGAATTACTCGGGGGTCTAATATTCTCGAATTTTGTTTTGGTTTGCTTTAATAAGTATTTTAGGTGGGAATGGACGTTATGCAACTGAGGGTATAATTCGTCTTTTTTATTTATCAATGGAATGATTAGTTCTGAATTGATTTCTAAATTTTTTATGGGGTTAATGAAATGGTCTAAGTTTAAGTATTTGATAAAGGAATGTTTTTGCATTGTTACCCGGGCGTTGCCCAAGGTGAATGGAAGTATGGGGTTACTTAGTTTTTCCAGTTTTATCTGAGCTGTCCCCAGGTTCATTAGGATAATTCTCCAGATTTATGATGTCAGCGTCATCTGAAACAGATGGATTTGTTTGAGTTATTTTTCGTTGTGGTTTTAACCCATGTTTGTGGTATGTCCCTTTATTTGTTTCTATTTTTTCTTTGGCGTCCAGTTCTACTGTTAATTCTCTATATCGAGGTGCAAGTTTACTACGAGGGGCGAGTTTAAAGTATACTTTTTCACCGGGTTGTTTAGTAGCTGGTTCAGAACGAGTTTGATTTATATTCGTCAAGTCCTTTGCTCGTTCGTTTTGTATTTTAACTAGTTCGTTAATAACATGGGCGTTATCTTTATGTTTGTATAAATATTGATTAATGATTAGTCTGTCTGTAAGTTCGAGTGGCGTTCTAATGTCTGGGTTGGATTTTATTATTTGGAAGGGCGTAAAGCCGGTGGTACTATGTATAGTATTGTTGTAACCGAGAATAGCATAGCTCATTAATTTGTCGAGGGGTTCGTCCTTTTTAAATTTGTCTTTTAATATTCTCATTTCTTCCAAGAGAGTGGAATGAAATCGTTCGGTGGGAGAGTTGCTATTGGGGTTTTTTACTGTTATATAGTGTAAGGCAATGTTGTGAACTTTACAAAATTCCTCGAATAGGCTATTTTTAAATTCGGATCCTTGGTCACTTGTTATTTTATTGGGGATTCCGAAATGCGTCATATATTTCAATAGATTGTCACAAATATGATTAGCTGCTAGGGTGATTTCATAAGCTTGTCCATAACGGCTAAAACTATCGATTATAGTGAGAAATTTGATATTATTTATTTGAAATGTGTCTATATAGAGATGTTCAAAGGGCTTATGGCCGATAGGTGTAGGTTGAAATTTTAAGTGATCAGGCCTGCGCTCATATTTGGATTTTTGGCATATTACGCAGACGTTTATGTAATCCCTAACGTCTTCGTTTAAGCGCGGCCAAAAATAGTTTTGTCGTAAGGCTTTTATTGTTTCTGAAATTCCTCGGTGAACTGTTTTATTTTCGTGGTGGTATTTTATGTATGAAATTTGTTTCTCTTTATTTTTTTCGTCTAGTACGTAATTATTAGTTTGTACGAGTAGATAGCTAGCATGTTGGAAGTGTTTTTGCAAAATGCTAATAATCTTTTGAATATATTGAGGTTCTATTATTATCCCATGTGTAGTTCGGGGTTTGATATAATTTTTAAAGAATTCTACTACTTCCTTTTCAAATTGTTCTGGGTCTCGGTAGGGTAAAGTTACCTCGTATCGATTTTTTTTATTGAATGGTTTTGAGTTTCTTACATGTGTGCGTGTGGTATTGGTGCTTACCGCCATTATTATTTGATTTTGGAATTTATTTATAGGGTCTTCTGAGATGGGAATCTCAAATATCGGGTTTTCGCGGGCTGAATGAACGGTTTCGTTACTGCTAGGGATATTCGGTGCACGTATTTGGGTATTCGTACGTATAATGATTTTGGGTTCCAGGGGTGTAACTTTTGGAATTGGTGGTTGGATTAGGTCATTAGGTGACACTTCTGTGTCGGATGTAGCGTCTAATGTAATAAGGTCGTCAAGGGTTAATTCAGGAAAATCGGTTTGAATCTTGTCGCCATCGGTTTTATCTATGTTGCCTATAACCGATTGATTCTCATTATCGATAGGGTGAATTTCGACGCGGGAAAGGGCGTCAGCCACTTTATTCTCTTTGCCTTTACGGTAAACGATATTATAGTCATACTCCATTAATTTGAGTCTCCAGCGCATAAGGCGACTATTAGGTTCCTTTAAATTTTGTAACCACTCCAGCGGTTTGTGATCGGCAATTATGGTGAACTTACGGCCGAAAAGGTATGGTCTGAAATACTTTGTAAAATTTACTGCGCTAAGGAGCTCTTTTTCTATTGTACTATAGTTTATCTCTGCAGAATTTAGGGTGCGAGATGCGTACGCTACTGGTTTATCGTTGCCAATAGGGCCCTGCGATAATACGGCGCCTATAGCAAAGTTGCTAGCGTCAGTTGTTAAAATAAATGGCTTGCTAAAGTCCGGGAACTGTAGTAAGGGTTGATTTGTCAGGATGTCTTTACATAAGTTAAAAGATTTTAAAAATTCCGTGTCGTGCGTTATTTTCTCATTCTTTTTCAGACATTTGGTTAAAGGTTTCGTTATTTTCGCGAAATCTTTAATGAATTTTCGATAAAACCCTAACATTCCGAGGAATGATTTGATTTCCTTCGCGGTTCTTGGTATCGGGAATTGTTGTATCGCTCGGATCTTGTTTGGGTTCGGCTTTATGCCATTGGGAGTAATTATGTGGCCTAAAAATTCTACGTTCTGTCTCAGAAACTCGGATTTGTCCAACTGAATTTTTAATTTTGCTTCGCGTAATTTAAGAAAGACTTGTCGTAAGTTCGCAATATGCTCTTGCAGTGAAGTACTAAAAATAATTATGTCGTCCATATAGACCAAACATATTTTATTTTGAATGTCTCTCAGTACGAAATCCATGACCCTCTGAAATGTCGCCGGCGCGTTTTTCAAACCAAAAGGCATTCTTAGGTATTCAAAGTGCCCGTTCTCTACATTAAAAGCTGTTTTTTGTACGCTTTCTTCCGACATCTCGATTTGGTGGAAACCGCTGGTTAGATCGAGTGTAGTAAAATAGTTACATTTACCTAATTTGTCCAATATGTCATCGATATTAGGTATTGGATACCTATCCTCAACTGTTTTGTCATTTAACCTGCGGTACTCGACTACAATACGCCACTTACGTTTGCCCGAGGCGTCTGCCTTTTTTGGGAAGACCCATATGGGACTTGACCAGGGTGATTGACTAGGCCTAATTATCCCATCATCTAGCATTTTATTTATTTGATTTCGAACTTCCTCCTTGTGACAGTGAGGAAACCTATAAGATTTTACATGTACTAGTATTTCGTCCGTAGTTTTTATTGTATGCTTTATTTTATTCGTGAATGAAAGTTGCTGGTTTTCTAGGTGAAATATATCGGAAAAGTTATCAATTAATTTCAAAATTGCTTGTCTTTCTTCGGAATTCATGTGGTCAGTTCTAATAAGATCTTTAAGAGTTTTCGTGGGACTCGAGTGTGGTTCCGTAATTTGAGAGTGAAATTCAGGTAAAATGTTTTCTATGTTATATGTCTCAAAGTCATCGCTCTCATATGGTGTTACTTTAAAAGGTTCGGTAATTGTAATGCATTGTGTCTCATCCGTATTATTTTGAATTTCAAATCTAGCCTTAAAATTGTTAGCGGTAGTTAAGGTTTCTGGTATAAACAAGTCAAATATTTTTTGCTCTGGCACGATAATGTCTCCATGCCGATGTGATGGTTTTGTGTATGGTGTTCACGGTATAGAAAAGGAATTTGGATTTTCTCATTATATAGAATTTGGTTTTCAAAGTCCATCTGAAGTTTTAATTTTCTAAGTTCATCAAGTCCGATAATACCATCGAAATAGTCTGAGAATGGGTAAAGGGTAAATTCTATCTCTTGCTTTGTTTGTAGTTCTTTGAAAGCTGGTATACGGGCTTTATAGGTTGCTTCACGCGCTTGGCCGATTGATTGTAATAGCGATGGAGCTTTATAAATGAAATTTGGGAAATCATTTTCAGCGACTATAGGTCTTAGCATCGAAACGTTGCATCCAGTGTCAATTAATAATTTTAGATTGGGATTTGAAGTTTGAATGTAGGGAAGCGCGTTTATGTAGGCGTTAAATGTTATCTCTGACTGTCTGTCTGGTCGTCCTGTTGAAAATTTTCATTTTCAATGTCTTGTTGGTAATTCGCCTGTTGCTCTACGTAATATTCGTGTTCTAAAGGATTTATCATATTATTTTCAGGGTTGAAAGATGTTTCGTCAGTTAGCTGATAGTTTTGCGATTCATCATAAACAACTTCCGGTTCGTCGCTTATGGCATTCAGTTCCTGTACAGCGTACTTTGGTACAGGGGTTTGTTTAACCCAAGGGAATTGTTGTCTCACTTGATTTGGGGTAAGCCTAGGTTGCGCGAAATTTTGATTATTATTCGTAAATGATTGTCTAGTCTGAATGGACATTGGTTGTGGTTGGCTAAAATTTTGTCTTTGAGGGTTTGGTTTAAACACATTTACATTTCGTTGTTGTCCGAATGTTTGTGCATTTGGTGGAAAATGTTGTTTTATTACTCGGGGTTGAACGGGTATTGGTTGACTTGGAAAATTCGGTTTTTGGAAATAATTTTGGTTTTGGTATTGAGGCACAAACACATTTTGTGGTTGATGGTTCTGTTTTTGGAAAAAGGGTGGTATTTTATTGAAAGATTTATTTGCGTTAAAGTTAAATGACGGATTAAAACTTGGTCCTGGTTGTGGTACAATACTTTTTGACACGTTTTGGGCTTGATGTTGTGACTGCGTAAAATTCTCGTTTTCTATAAAAAGATTAATGGCCTCTTCTAGTTTCGTTGGATTTCTCGATCTAATGAAATCACAGTCTCTAATGGTTAAGTTTCTAAGAAAAACTTTTAAACTTTGTGACTCGTATTGTTTAACATAAATTTTCTTTTGTTCTTCCGTGATTTCTGTAATTGGTATCGAATTTAGTTTAAAACATAATTTACTGCAAGCAGTTTGTATTCGTCTAGAAAATTCTAACGGATTTTCATTTTTCATTAGAGCCATAGTAAAAAGTTGTTGTTCAAGAACGTCTATTGACCTATTATCTCCAAAGCTTTGTCTCAAAAATGGTTTAATTAACGGCCATGTATTTAGCTCTACTCTGGAACCTAGCATCATACGAGCGCGGTCATTAAGTTTTCCGAAAATAACTCGTTCGACAACTTTATTTAGGGCGACATCATTGGTATGGTAAAGTTCATAGAACTCGTCTACAGCATTAATAAAAGGCTCTAGTTCGATTTCGGATCCATCATATGTTTGAATGGAATTGGCATATAATTTGAAAATGCTAGGATTTATTTCTGGCATTGTTGTTGTTTGAGCAGTATTTAAATTATTTACACTTAATGAGTTAAATGAATTATTTAGTTCGTCGATGTCGCTCATAAAATTAGATAATTATAATAATTTTTGAAGTTTTTTAATTATAAGTATTTTGCAACCTACTAGTTAAATACGGCAGAATATTATAGGCAATATAGCACTTTATATTCTAAGGTGGTGCGGTTGGAATCTGATTTTCTCTATTAGCAAAGTGCAAATATAAATCAAAATATTATTACGAAATTATTAAAAATATACGTATTCTGTATGGTAGTGCAATAGGCAATTTAAAATTATTAAAACAAAATTAACTTTCTTACAACTAGTTTCAACTCAGATTTGTATAATACAAATTTGAGGAGTAGGAAACAAAGGAATAAACTCGACTGACTTTAATAGTGGGTTTCGTCTTATCCTTTGCACTTTCACTCCTTGCAAATCTACTCAATTCAACTTGCAATAGGTCTTTGTCGTTTTTCCTTGATGGAAAATTTGCACAATGCACTGTCCGACACGTAAAGTTCTTTTAAGTCTAAAGAAATCGAAATTTCACGTCGATTTCTGCACGATGCACGAACCGACGGACTTAATCTGTACGACTGCGCTAATAATAGTTCTTAGGAGGAGAAACTACTTTTTAAAAAAGTAAAATTAACTTTTTGAACAGGATTTATTAATTCACTACACATAAAATGGCTTCATACATGTGTAATGTACAACAGTTATGATACAACTGAATAGAAAATGAATATTATAATAAACGATAAACGTGGTTATCAAGTCAGCCGGGAAGTGCTGACTTAGTAACTTTATAATTGTGTGCCACTAAGTCACGTACATAATGCTCGAGACGAATGTCTTAAAATGCATAAAAAAACTGAACATCGACTCAAAAATTCGCGAAAATTTCAGGGTATACTTAGAATGTTGTCTTGAATCCAAATATGTAAAAATACACAGGATGTTCCATTTAAAAATCGAAAGTTGCGGTCATTTCCGGGTAAACCGGAAATGGTCTTATACCATTCTTTATGCCGAAAAAACCATTTTTACAGGTAGTTTATGCACCCCAAATCTCAAGTGGATAAGTTAAAATATAAAGGAAATATAGGGGGAGCCACTAACCGTATACTAAGTTAAAATAACTGATGCTTTCCACTTATTAAAATACACTGACGTTCTAAATCTACAAGTAAAATAAATGGTAGATGTTGACGTTTTTTAACGTTTTTCTACACATCTATCTTAATGCATTAAATTTGCCTGCTTACCACGTAGTTTGTTGCAGAAGTTATTTGTAGATGGCGATACATACAAACCACTGGCAATAATTTGTCACGCTTTAGCTTATACCCTTATGAATTTATAGAAATTAAAAAACATAATTCTTTCAGGGAACAACGATTTATATGGACGGATTTTATAGGGATCAGATTAAAGATCATTATTTTGTGGCTCGGGATACAACGTGGTTATTTCAGTTGTTTTCCAATCATATCAATAATAATGTTAATACTGATCCCAATGAGAACACAAACGTTTAAAAGACGTTAAAATTAACGATAACCGAACGTTTCGTAACCATTGTATTACGGCGTTGAGTCAACGGACGAATGTCCCGCGGTTCAACGTGTATTTCAAAGTATTTTATAACATTTTTGTAACGTTATATTTAACGTTAATTAACGTTATATGATGACGTTTTTGTAACGTTACATCTATAATATTACTTAACGTTGAATTTTACCGCTAGTGAACGTTATAGGATGACGTTTTTGTAACGTTATGTCTATAATATTACTTAACGTTGAATTTGATCGTTAGTTAACGTTGTTGAAACGTTCCGTTGATTCAACGCCGTAGGACAATGGTTACTAAACGTTCGGTTATCGTTAATTTTAACGTCTTTTAAACGTTTGTGTTCTCATTGGGTGGGGGCCAATCAGAAACTTATGGGAAGAAGTGCCTTAGATTATGAGTCTTTCAGCAACAAATAAATCAATGCCATTATGTATCTAGATATAAGTTTTCTAATCGGAGGTTATGGCCATTTGGCTCCAGTTGCGTTTTGATGACCAAAATGTGATTCCCCATTCTCGTCACCAGTATGTTTTCAAAACGTAATAATTCAGTTTTAATAACAGCAACTATAACCAAATAGCCATCCTTTTTAGCTACTGTAACATGATGGTGACCAAAATACAACTCTTTGTGCTACTTGGGAGAGACGAACATCGAATTTACCGGCCAGTGTCGCGAACGCGAAGGGCGGTTAGTATGGTATTATTATTCCAGATTTAGGTTAGGAATTTTCTGTGAGAGGTACAATTTGTGTTTCCCACGGTTTCTACATTACATTTTAGCGGATCAAATCTCTCATATTATTATGTTCATTGTAATACACAAAAAAAATTGAAATACGGCTCTGCACAACGCGGTCTCTTGTCAGCATGTAATGGCTTCGAATTTGATACTTTTATAGGCAGTTTTTACAGCCTTCTTTATTTGCACAATATTTATGATATGAACTATACCTATTCCTATTCAGCAGTCTATATAACTCGAAATCTGATAGATCCATCAAAATATGATAAGGACCATTCTTATCGAAAATATTATGATGATCAACATATCCTCTCTCTACATTTTTTTTCATATAAAACTAAAAAATTCTATAAACCGCAAAAATGCATCTTTCTGAGGGAGTGAAGTAGAAACTATTTAGTTTTCAATGTTTGCTTACATTCTGAACATGTCATCATTTCAAAGCATTATTAATTTTCCTTCTAAAATGTCTAATTACCATAGACTAATATCTCACCTTATAGATGGACGATCGTTGTCGTCGTCATCGTCTGACTGCTTCATTACGTTGTCGGCGTCAATTTTTTGGATTTTCCTGTGTTCTTTAATCTTGATTAAACCGCAACATATCGTAGACGAATGTTCCTCGGAAACGGGCCTTTTCGTGTTAGCGGGGGCCTTTTCATGCTCTGCAGAGGACCTTCTACGAACATCCGGCTTTTTTGTCTCCTGCTCTATTATGACTCCTAGCAAAGAATTGGGTTTTTTTGAGGGAGTATTTTTCCGAAAACCATCTGTTTCCGAAGCAGCCTCCTGCTGCTCAAGAGATGCGGGCCCCTCTAAAACGGATTCTGACGAATGTGAAGGTGGACTTGGAGAGATGCCGCCCCAAACCACAGTACTTACCCGTCTTTCACTTCTCTGCTGTAGCACCGAAAGGTCGATATTTGTTTGCTTAATTATGCTAGGTCTATGCACCATTTGCCTATTGCTCATGTCTACAGATAGTACTTCTGAAGCTTCATCAATTCCTGGGTTCGCGTACTCCCAAAGTTCTAAAGATATCTGTGGTTTTTTCTGAAAAAAAAGCGACTTAACTAAAAGAAAACTTAAGGAATCTATTATTTTGTTAAATGAGGATAAATGTGTTTCTAATTATTCTATAGATTTCTGTACCAGCTGGTTGCCGATCTTTAGAGACGAAGTAAATAAAAATAATAGTTATTTATTAGGCTAGTGAGTTATGTTACATATTAGTCACGCAAGAAAAGTTTTCTTAAGTGACTATATGTATTTTTTTTCCTTATGGGTTGCGGTGCCGAAGCCCCGCTGTACTGAAGCTTAAGCTTATTGTACCCCATACCCAGATAGCATTTATTATTCCACGAATGTACATTTTGCATTCCCAATGTTCCAATTGCATTCTGTACTTGCCATGTATGTTCCCTCAACATTCCCATATAAATAATATTTTCACATATACAATATGATTATACATACGATATAAATGGAATATACAGAAAAGTTTATGTTCACAGTCGCATATACTGTGTACACGTATCAGGGAACGTTCTTCGTATATGTGTTCATGTACATCGTATAAACATTCGTCAATGATTTTATCTGTATAATACAGGTATATTTTTTGTAGAAATATTTACATCGCCCGAGCGCCGCGCAGACAGTAATACCATCAAAAGTTCAGCACTTTTAACGCGAACGCTGATTGGTTCGATTTTTGAACTAATAAAAATAAACCTGCATCACAACTGATGAGACAGCAATGCTAGTTTTATAGTACCTATCTACCTACCTACAAAAATAATTATGATATTTCTCTATCTATATAGATTTGGTTTAAGTACATTTATAATCATCCTCTGTGCGGTGTATGACGTTTTATAAATTTTAAATCGTTCGCCAATATTGTATATATGAAATATGTTTTAAATTTTGAGTCCAGACTTTAGATTTGTGATCGAATATTAAATAATAATGAATATGAAATATTAAATAATAATGAATGAAATATTAAATAATAATGAATAATAATGAATATAACCCTTTTTTAATTTATGTACTATGTTCAATTAATTAGTAACTATCTCGGTAACTATCGGCATTTCTTAAGCAGGTAATTCAGACTTAGAATGGTTATTTAATTACATTTTATCTTTTATATTTAGATTTCTGTTTTCCATGTTATTACAATCCCCTTGTAGAATTTTTTAAATGCGCGCCACGGTCCTTAGGTTAGTGCGCATGCTCATCGTGCTACAATTAGCACAGTACGTCACGCTTCTGCTGTCAAGTGTCGATTTCAATTTGTGTCTTGTTTTCCCGTGATTTATTATAATTATTCCAAGTATACATTAATTGCATTGCAGTAAATATTTTACAATCGTATACAATATAACTACCACATAGTTTTGTTGTCATTTGCAGATATTTTATATTTAGGCACTAAAGTTTAATGTGTATCCCTTCGTACATATTATACTAAGCTTACCACCTATATTAATTATAATAATCACGGCGTTTGTAGGTATCGATTTTTGGAAAAAAAACTGAGGTGGTCTTTGTAATGGTATCCACGATGTAATGGTCCACGAAAAGGAAGCTTGGTGGTCACCATTCAAACGGAAACAATTTGACTGACCATTGAAAAACAGGAGAAAACCCAGATGAAACGTGGACAATTTACGGGGTGTTTAAATCTTATTTTCAAGAAGGTAAGTTTGATCTATTTCAATATTAAGGAGCTTTTGTTTATTTAAATCACAACCATTGGATTTGATTACAACATACGAGTTGTGATAGGTATTTATTCGTAGTAATTTGCTTTATACCTATTTCAGAGGATTATAGAAGAGCTGCAATTAATACCTATTTCAGAGGATTATAGAAGTGATGCAATTAATTGAAAAGGTCAGAGATCACATCTGATGTACAGAGTGAACAAAAACAAATCGAAGGACTATGTAAAAAAAGCACCTTATTCCTCCCGTCACATGAACATAATGATATCGAAGAACATATTGGAAGTCGTCGACTTCCCAAGAAATTTTGTCCTTACTAGAAGTTGAAAGAAGATATGTTGTTCTTTTAATAACTCTGGTAGGCATTTGAAATCAAGTACCTGAAATTTCGAACGTTCAATTGAACGAATTTCATACCTATGAAAAAGAAAAATTAATAAAAGCCACACTTCGATTTGGGTGTAAAAACTTAAGTATCGTGGATATTTAGTGTCAGCAAATGTGGCAATGAAGTGTTTATGCCTAAATCGATGTGTAGTTTTTATTAATTTATCTTTTTCATCTAAAATTCATTCAAGTGAACGTTCGAAACTTCAGGTACATTTAAAATCACAAGCATAAATATTTCCGAATTCCAAAAAAATATCTATGTTTTGTAGGTAAAGGACACCGCACAAAACAAATGAAAAAGAGGGCACAGTCAAATGGGCTGAAAATGCAGAATGTCTGAATATGGCAAGAGCGAATCCAGGGGGGGGGGGGGGGCAGTAGGGGCTCTTGCCCCCCCCCGAGAAAAGTATTCGTTACTTTTTCTAGGCGACAATTTTTTTTTCTCCGCACAATTTTTTGGATTTCTAATAGCACTCCCATGTATAAGGCGAAAAAATTTGTGTCCGGATTTTAATTTGTACCCCTTCCCATGAGCCGAAATTTTCGAAAAAAAATTTTTTTTCAGTAACCTTTCTGGATCCGCCCTTGGAAAATGACCAGTTTGAAAGGTCATAGATCAGGAAAATCGGTACCCACTAATGTCATAGTTGAGAGTATTATGTGTTTAATGTTGTTATTCATATTCATAAGACCGGAAATGCCGCAGGTTTCATGAATGAGGTGGTGATTTTTTTAAGGTCCTATGCTTACTTTAAAGTGAGGGTGTGCGTGCGTGTGTAGTGGGGGGGGGGGGGGGTTGGTTAGCGTGCGTGAGAGAGTGAAAGTATGTTCCTATCAAAGAGTTCTATAAATAGAGGATACAAGCTGCATAAGCGTAATGTATAAGCAGTGGACAGCGCGCAAACGGTGTGAGCATTCTCATCCTTCTCACACAGTTCGTTCTCTCTTTGTCGCACAGTACATGAGGGGTTGTGTTGCTCTGTAAAACAGAGTGGAGAGCAAAGGAGAGGGAACGAGGTGTGCGACAAGGACAAGGATGCTTGCGCCGTCCAGCTTATCAACGGCTTCTCTCCTCTAGTCAGAACTCTTTGGTTCATATGTGCAAACACATTAGAATAACAACGTTAAACAAATCCTCGTCATAATATGATACTCTCAACTACGACAGCGGGTACCGATATTCCTGATCTTTGAACTTTCATATCTCAAAAACTGGCGATTTTCAGATATTGTGCCCGTGAAAACTTTTGATCAGGATATTATGAAGTACAACATACTACATTTTCCGCCCATTTAATTTTACCTTCTTTTCCATTTATTTTGTGCCTGCCGTGTCCTTTATGATAATATCAATTTGTTTAATTTATGTTTGATCAGTTTTATTTTTCCTGTAAGATCTTTGTAAGATGTTTTTATATTTTTCAACTTTATCATGGCCAGTTTTTAAAAAGAAATAAGTACCTATTCAAATATAATACAATGTGTTTTCTTTTGTAGTTGGACTAGCACGTGTACCTCCTTTAGACAGGAAGGAAATACCTTCTCCTAAAAATTGGAAAAGCCAAAAGAAAGTATTTAGCCAATAGGATCAGTCACAGATGATGTGTTGAGAATGAAAAGTGGACTTTCGCAATTACAAGTATCACCATCGGCAACACCTGGACACTGGTTTTGAAAATGTAAGCCCTCCAATTTTTACTATTTTTTACTTACTGACAAAAAATTCGTTATAGTAAAATATGACAGTTCATAAGTTGCAAAGAAAATTTTTTTGTTAAAAAAAATCTCAATTGAAATTTTTGTCACAATTGTTTTTTATTATTGCAATTCATTTTTGTAACAAAAAATAAAAATATATTTAAGGTAACACAACTGTTTTATTTATACCTCTTCCTATTTTGTAATTTAAGATGCATACTTAATTGTTACAACAATGTAAAGTAATTAATAAAATAAAATCATGTTTTGTTCTTGGCAATTTAAAACACGATTTGAAATAGATAAAACTTTAAGGTAATGTAATATGATCATTAGATTTTTTTTCATAAATAACACGTTAAGTATGATTTTTAAGCTGAAGTTTTAGAGTGATAAATATTTGATCCATTTTAAAATGGTTTTTAACAGATCTTTATTAACGTAAAACTATTTTTTTTACGTATATTCTTGGACCTTTTTATTTAAGTTTATTTAGCATTTGTGTGCTCCATTCAATAAAATTTGATGAATTAAACATTTGATTTTAGTTGAAAACTAATGGTAAAAACAAATTTTCTGTGCATATATTCCACATTTACTTACATAATATTCTTCACAAGGAATGTGAAATGTGGAAAATTAGAATAAGTACCTAATAATTAACTGGAACAATTAAACTTTAAAATTAGATATTGGATTTATTATATGCAAGTACTTCACTCATATCATGTATTCTCTTGAGTTTAATTATTATAATAATTTATTATTTGCTGTAATCATAGATGAGTCGCTGCGTCATACTGAACATATTCAGAATGAAGCAGCGACTCATCAATGATTACAATAAGTAATAAATTATCATAATAATTAAACTCTGAAGAAAATACACGGCATGAGTGAAGTACTTATAGCTGCCACTGATACATAATGTTCATTCCTACAATATACATGCATCATAGATTTATGATCCATGTATAACATACCAGACACCTACGGTTTAATTCCTACGAAGGTCGTACTCATATACCGTGAACATGCAGTGTACATTGTGAATGTAGGATGGACCTTCCTCCTATATACTTCATGTATCTATCACTATATCAATATACGTTTCTGGTTCATATCAAGTTCCGTTTTGGTCTATGGGTATGTTGTAGGAATCTTACTCGTATATCGAGAGGCGGTCATCTGTACGTCTCTCTGACATTCAGATTATCTACATGGAATACAAAATGAATATTCATTCTTAGTTCCATGGTACATAAAGTATGTTCCGAGCACATGCTCTGAATGTAAAAATGCTATCTGGGTAGTCTCGTTATCCCATTAATCCCGTTCCTCTCAAAAAAGAGAGTACACGTTGAATGAGAGCTCTGGCTATTTCTTCCGGGGTTACGGTTAGTCCACCGAAGTGTGAGAACCTCCCAGCCACTAAGGCTGGGCATTCATATAATATTTGGTGAGGAGTTTGTTCATCCTCACCACACATCCTGCATTCTGGATTATCTTTCACACCTGTGTTACTTGGGTGTCTATTCAGTGTGCAGTGTCCTGTTAGGATTCCCACTGCACATCTCAGCTGTTTTCTGCTCAGCTTTAGCAATTCGTTGGTCTTTGTCATGGATGGCCCGCCGGTGATGAACATACGTGACTGCCTCATCCTCGGCGCGCCGGTCCAATACAAGATATGTTTCTGACTCAATAGTTACTTTACCATTCCTCTTGCGGTATTGTATGATATCCCGGATATCCCGCAGGATGGCTCAGGTCCCATCAAGGCTGTTTTTGCACCTTCTTTGGCCAGCTTATCTGCTTTTTCGTTGCCTTCATTGCCCTGGTGTCCTCGCGTCCATATGTAATAACTCACGTGTCTAATACATTTTATCCAACACTTTCATATAAACGCTTTTTCAGTGACAAACAATAAAATTATTAAAATGTCATGTCGTTTTTTTGTCAGTTGTCAAAGTCAAAGTTTGTAGGTTCTCTAAAAATATAAAATACAAGTAGCTTATTGCTAAGTAGATTCTGAATGGATGTGCCGAGAAAACTGTGGTTGTTCTCCATTTTGTTTGTAACCAGGGGTTTGTTTAATAAACATTGTGTAATTAGCATCAAAATGGAAAATTGTGAAAGATATAATATGGAAATTCCCACCGATATTTTGCAAGAAGCCAAAGAAGCTACAGCCAATTTAATTCCAGAAAAGTTTAAAGAATATCTACAATTTGAAAATTGGATGAAAAAAAGAGGAGTTAGTGCTGTAAATGAAGAAGTGCTTCTCTTGGTGCTAAGGCTTTCGCGGAGCTGGTGATCTGGCTGCTGGTTTCCGGGTCTTCTTCCGCGTAGACTTGGTTGAGTGCTTGACGTTGACGACAAGATGGTCGAAACGTCAAGCACTCAACCAAGTCTACGAGGAAGAAGACCCGGAAACCAGCAGTCAGAAGTGCTTCTCGCTTACTTTCTACATTTGAGTAAATAAATTGCTCCTTCTTCGATGTGGACCAAATATTCTATGACAAAGGCGACTTTAAAAGTATACAGGAACTTTGATATAACAAGATATGGAAAACTTGTGGCTTAAAAAGCCGACCAAGAAATTTCAAACCCAAAAAGGCCAAAATTTTGGAAAGAGCGCATATCGAACAATATTTGATGGATGCCCCTGACGATGAGCATTCTTTTGTCAAAGGTAGGTGTTTATTACAAAGATGTTTTAACTCCTAAAGATCTTTGGTTTATTATGATGTTTTTGCTTTTATGTATTTAATTGTTTGGGTTTTTTATGTTACATTGATATTGGGAGTTTGCGGTGCCTGCCGTTGCGGTGAACTGACCTACTTAAGCTTCAAAGATATAAAAGATAAAGAACAATATCTATATCTATCCATACCAGATACCAAGACGAATAAATCAAGAAGTTTTACAGTTTTAAATGAAGGATTTTCGGTAAACCCACTTGATTTGATTAGGAAATATGTGTCTTTAAGGCCGCAAAATGTGTCTCACAAAAGATTTTTCGTACACTTTCAAAGGGGAAAGTGCACTGTCCAATGCGTTGGATTAAATAAGCTTTCAAAAATTCCAGAATTGTAGCTGATTATTTGCAATTGCCAGATGCAGATTTTTATACTGGCCATAGCATGCGCCGTTCCGCGGCAACTCTTTTGGCCAATGCTGGGGGTGACATTACCATCCTTAAACGTCACGGTGGGTGGAAATCATCCACCGTGGTGGAGGGTTATTTGGAAGATTCAGTCTCAAACAAGATTGTTATTGCTAGAAAAATACAGGGAGAGCAGAGCAACAAGTCAGGCGATACAGACGTCGTTACTAGTATAGAGAAAAATTGTGTACAGGAGAGCATTTTTCTTTGTGAATAATCGAATATGACAATAAATGTTAACACAAATATAAATAAATAAATGTTAGTGCGTGGATTCTTTGTTTTGTTAATTTTCCGTACAATAAAGACAATAAATAAATTGCTTGGACTTTTTTTTATATTAAAATTACTCTTTAGTGACCAAATCACTTTACCTCACTAGTGATCTAAAGTATACTTTTATACTTTAGCTCACTACTTTATCTCACTAGAGACTTATGGGCCACTTTATACCTTCAAAATCTCATCAATAAAGATCACTTTATATGAAAGTGTTGGATAAAATAAATATAATTTAATGTCTCACGTAACTATGGAAATACCCCAAACAGCACAAGTACATCCAATGGACGTAAAAAGTACATACTTTTGGATTATGTTTGGACATAATGTACGTACAGTCGATGTCCGATCTTGGTACAATAACGTCCAATGGACGTCCCGGTGTCACAACTTTGGGCGAAATTGGACGTATGTACATACGTGTACATCCACTGGATGTCCAAAGTATGTTCAGTCGCACTTAAAACGGTAATTCACTGGATGAAGTATGCATGCATACTTCGTCCAGTGAACTACCGTTTTAAGTGAGGCTGTACATACTTTGGATATTAAGTGGATGTACAATTACGTACATACGTCCAATATTCGTCCAAAGTTGTGACACTGGGACGTCTATTGTACCAAATTCGGAACAGAGTCGGACATCGACTGTACGTACATTATGTCCAAATATAGTCCAAAAGTATGTACTTTTTACGTCCGTTGGATGTACTTGTGCTACGTCCAGTAAGTGTAAATAAAAGTACGTACTTGGCACCTAGCTAGGCCCAATATATTTCAATATCTACTGGACGTAATTAGGACCCATATACATACTTCGTCCAGTGAACTGCCGTTTTAAGAGCGACTGTATATACTTTGGACATCCAGTGGATGTACAAGTACGTACATACGTCCAATATTCGCCCAAAGTTGTGACACCGGGACGTCCATTGGACGTCTACTGTACCAAAATCGGACATCGACAACCGTACGTACATTATGTCCAAATATAGTCCAAAAGTATGTACTTTTTACGTCCACCGTCCACTGGATCACTGTTGCCAACTCTGTTAGACGAGGAAACTGTAGATGAGCAAAAAAAACTGTAGAAAACAGGGAATTTATTTTAGTGAAACTGTTAATCTACTGTTTTTTTTTTTACTATATATTAAATCACAGAGTACAGTAACTACACAGAGGCGAAAGCTTTGGCGGCACCTTTGAGTTTTGATGGCTCGATTTCTGTGACCTGTGTACCAATTGCATCTACACTGAGAGAAATGTGTTGTTAATTTATTTCTGCTTTCTGTATTTTTAAGAATACACTGAGAAAACAGTGTATTTCGAGTTGGATTGAAAAATATTATAATTTGAATTGTTTATAATCGGCGCCTATTTTCGATTGAGTTGTGCATTAGTTTTTATTTATGAGAATTTTAATTCTCGGTTAATGTTTTCAACCTCCCAAATTGAGTGGAAATAAAATTCACAAATTCAAATTTAACATGATAAACGTTAGTAGTTAAGTAGTGAGAGTTCTAGCGCAAACCCGTCAGTAGAGTAGCAATCAGAGTTCTGTGTGACGTCATCATTCCGGCAGCCCCGCGGGGGCGGGCAGGTGATAGATGATAGATCCTATGATCTAGGTTCTAGTGTGAGGTGAGATAATGCTAGATGATAGATCCTATTATCTAGGTTGTAGTGTGAGGTGGGATCTTCTTAGATGATAGGTGATAGGACCTAATGGGAGGGGGGAGATTCAATCCCCGAGCTTAGATATTAGATTATAGCTAAAGATTATATCTAAGAGGGGGTGGTTAAGAGTATATAGGATGTATCTAGTAATAAAAGAAGTATACAGGGTGTATTTAGTAATAAAAATAAGTATATAAGGTGTACTAGTGATATGGTGTATCTAGTAATAAAAATAAGATGGCTGCCGTTTATTGTTTATAGTTATTGGCGAATAGTATTGCATGTTTACGTTAGAGGGCGTTAGAGGTTAAGAAAATGGCTACAGACATCCATCATTGAGTTTAAATAGACAAGTCTTATATATGGAATAAATATTCATCTACTTCAATACGTAAATTTTATATTTGAATGTTAAAACTGTGACCAAATGCAGAGACGTTATCGGATTCCAGGAAATTGTTAATGTAAATAAATGCGACTGTCTACGGCTATATGTATATTTAAAACGTGATTAATTGTCTTTAGATAACAGCATCCGACGGTTATAATACAATGACTAATAAGTCACGTGATCTATTATAAGGAGCGTCTCAGGGTTTGGAGAGAAATAATGTAAACAATGAAATCATCATATTTTTTCCCATATTTTTCTGCTTACTTGATATGAAAAGTGGGGGTGGAATACAGCATAAAAGTAAAGACCTGAGATCGCTGCATTCATTCACAATCTTAAAGTCGATATATACAAGCAGCAGCAGCAGCAATGTCTTTCACAAAAATTAACGTTGAAGCTCATGTCACGCCGTTCATGAAAATCTATGAGCTGGAAGTCGATAGAAAATATAAAGTGCTAGATATATATAAAGCACTTTCACCGTATGGTATCCAGGTCCAAGTAATCCTCGAAAATTGTAAAGTGAGTCTACCAGCCAGATACTCACGCATTATTTCTGATGATGATATGGTAACGCTACAACAAACCATTATACTAAAAGAAGTGTACTTAGTATATAGAGGGCTAGCAGGCACGACCACTAACATTGAATTCATTGAGTCCTAAAGATGGATCCCGAAACATATAAGAAGAGGTTACAGCAATTTATGAACAATTTAAAATTACTCAGAGAAGACGTTAAGTACGTTGAAGTTTTACGTACATTTCAACATGTCAGTATCCAGCCGAAGAAGTCCAAGAACAGTTCAGTTCAGCGAGGACGTTAAAATTCATCACATTTACCATTGGAGCTATGCCCATAGAACTGCTAGATGTGGTAACTGGATGCAAGACGCCCGCGATCGAGATCGTTTTCAAATTAAAATATTACGATACGCTCAAATAATTAATCCAGTACTTGAACATAAATATTCTGTTATTATATCACAAAACATGTAACCTCTTTCTTATATGTATTAATAAATTAATTTAAAAAATGGTTGACTATTATTACCCATTTCCTAATTAAATGAAGAATTCAGATTTTTTTTTTCAAGTTTATTGTAACGAAAATGTTCATGCTACATTTTATGTCTTTTTTAATGTCGAATTTAAATATGCAATCAAAAAAATTAAATCTTAAAAAATAAAGCCAGCCCAGGCAAAAAATGAAAAAATTCATATTTTTCAAGTTTATTGTAACGAAAATGTTCATGCTACATTTTATGTGTTTTTTAATGCTGAATTCAAATATGCAATCAAAAAAATTAAATCTTAAAAAATAAAGCCACCCCAGACGAAAAATAAAAAAATAATTTAATTTTTATAATATATTTTATTTATCTGAACGCATAATACAGTAATAAAGCTTATATATGTACATGGAATACATAACCTATAAAAATAATAGCGATAATAATAATAATAATAATAATAATAATAATAATAATAATAATAATAATAATAATTAATATAAGTGCATAAAAATTAAACAATGCTACTTTTTTCAATCCAACTGTTATGGGAACTGTCAAATCCAAGCCATTTAACGAAAACCTTATTTCCTTTCTTCCTTAAAACTTTCTCAACGAGATACATGTCTGAATGTTTAACCTTCTGCAGTTCTTCAGTATAGAAGCATCCTTCTATTGGTTGTTTCTGTGCATCGGTCAGTAAGTATGTTATGGGGCTGGTGTAATTAATTTTTGAAATAGTAAATATTTCATTAGACCAATTAGGAGTATAACCTTTATCGAACACGCCTCTGTACTTGCTTATTCTCACATGATCGTTAATTTTAAATTTAGGTAATTGCGAGTATGTAATTGTAGGATAATTGTAAACGGATTTCAAGAGTATTTTTTCATTCTTTTTATTTACATCTACAGGTTTCATGCCGATGGTACGATGCCTAGTATTATTATATTTCTTAATAATATCAGCAAGTAAATTATACCACCGAAAAGAACCATTTATACTAAATTCTTTATACATCATAGATTTTATAGTCCTATTTACGCGTTCGACTACTGAACATTTTTTAGTGCTATACGAAGAATAATGATTAATTTTATATTTTTTCATTAATTTTTGAAAATTAATATTATAAAATTCGGTTCCATTATCAGTCTGTAAATTGACGGGGATTCGTTTATCTGCGACTAATATTTTTTTCATAGCTCGAGTAACATTTACGCCAGATTTAGATTTAACTGGTTCAGCCCATACGTACTTTGAAAAAACATCAATTACAATGAGAATATATTTATAATTTTTATTGTAATTAGCATATGGAATCATTTCGACTAAGTCAGCCTGAAGCAATTCATTTAAACCTCTAACTACGACTTTTCGTCTCTTAAAGTTAATTCTAGCCGGCTTATGTATTTCATTAACAATATCTCTTTTTATAGCAGACATGTTTACAGTTCAACAATAATTTACGTACTGTTAAATTAATCCAGCGGTTCAATTATTTTACTTTCTAATAGTTCCTCTAAAATTCTATTTATTTCATTCGTATGACTTGAATTGCCTGCCTCCTGTGAAGCTATCAAAAGCCTAAGACGATGGACGAGTTCATTAGGATCGTCCCAATATACGTAATCAATAGCATTATCGGTGACTTGCATCATTAATTCGCCGCCTTTTACTTTACCAGGAGCACGTTGCCGAGGTTCGCGAGCGTAAAGCATCGGTTTAATAATATGCAGGTACTTCCAGCTCTTACTACCGGACTTTTGCTTTTCAGAATCATAATTTCTCTTATGTGCGCTAGTCCTTTTTACAATATCAATGTACTGTTTCTTATCATCATAGTTATAGTGATGCGAACGTTTTTTAAATAGTAATTCATAAAGACCGCGAGTGCCCTGATACTCTTTATTATTTATTATTAAATTGTCACCGTCAAACTGAATGGCAGAATTTCCAATATAATATTTATCTTCTTCGGGATTATATCGTACACCATATCGAAAATCATGTGTATTTTCAGTATCATGCATCATCTCAGATATATACGTTTTAGGCAGATCGCTAAATTTCTCAAGATACTTCTCATCTGACTGGCCGCCTTCTTCAGAGTCGACAATCGACGGTGACGGTGTAATATTAATATTTTTTTCATCCTCTGAGGGTTCAGACTTTTTCTTAATGTTTAAATTCTCGTCCGTCTCAAGCTTGATATGTTTAGCTATCGAATGTAAAGGTGCGGTGATTGGGGCAAAAGACTTTTCGATTTGCAGATCGTGCATTTTGAGTGCCTCTAATTTGCGCTTTACGGCTTTCCGAGCTTCGATAATTTTATTAGTAATGTCCATGTCGACAGGTGCGTCAGATAACATGTGTAATTATCAACTGATTGAGATAGTAAAATCACAGGTATATATACTCGTCAAACCCCTTTCTGTATCGGCCATGTTTGATATCGCTATCTTTATCTATCACTAGGAATCCGTATTTATCTTTCCAGCATAACGAGCACATATGTTTGAAATCCTCAAAGCTCATATCGGTATTAACGTGATCGGAATATACATGTCTAAGATTCATGTCATCCTGCTTGAATAATATCAGTAAATTTGCATTGTCTCTTATCAGATGTTTCGGAATGCGGGTATAGGTCTGACAGAGATAGAAGCTGTCTATCTGTTTATGCCGTCCCATGCTAAAGTAGTCACGCATCACACTTTGATTGTCGCAAGCTACGTCATCAAATATAAAAATGGAATTAATTTTAGCTTGCGCAGGCGTCATTATTACATCGCTATCCTTGAATTCATGATATCCCACGATCGAGCCGAGTACTTTTCTAAGATATTCATATTTAGGCTGGTAGAGAGATTTCGAGTAGACGTAAACATTCTTGAAACGCAAGCCGTGTGGATGAGTCAGCAGGCTTATCACGATGTTTGTTTTCCCACAATTTGAAGGTCCGCATATGATACACCTGATGCTGTCGGGTAACAGAGAACCATGTCTACTATCTTTTTTCACATGACTATCGAAATCGAGATTATCGATTTTCAGACTGTTACCTGTCTTGATGAAACGCATGATTGACACTGAGGTATTTCCACCAGGAGTTTAAGTATAAATAGCTTTCGGTCACCTGTAACACCTCAGTCTACTATTACATGTGATAGAGGTAACATGGCTGTAAACGCTCTCATAAATAAATTACCTTTCGAAGCCCATATCCCTGGCTATCGTTTCTGCGGCCCGGGTACTAAATTAGAAAAAAGACTGGCGCGAGGAGATCGCGGAATTAATGGTCTAGATGAGGCGTGTCGTGACCATGACATACAATATTCTAAAGTCAATGATGTGAAAGGACGGCATATTGCCGATAAAGAATTGGCAAAACGTGCTCTGAAGCGAGTATTTGCTAGGGATTCATCCATCGGAGAAAGAGCGGCAGCAGCCGGTGTAGCAGGCATCATGAGTGCTAAAGTTAAATTAGGCTTGGGATGTAAAAAAAGAAAATGTGGCGGTACGATGACGTTTAAAAAAATATCCAATAAAATTCGTAAACTAGTACGTGGAGCTCCCTCTGTCGGGGATGCTATTAAAAAGGCCTCTCGTGCAGTACAGCGTATTAAAAAAGATAAAAAAATATCACCGATGGCTGCTCGCGTTATTCCTATACCGAAGACGGGTGGCGTTCTACCGCTAATACCAATATTTGCTGGACTTAGTGCTCTGGGAGCGCTAGCCGGCGGATCTGCAGGTATAGCGAAAGCTGTAAGAGATTCTCAGGCGGCATCCTCCCAGCTTAAAGAATCTAAACGTCACAATCAGGCTATGGAGAGTATCGCCCTCGGTAAGGGACTCTATCTTCGTCCCTATCGAACGGGGCTTGGACTATACATGAATAAAAACACCAACAGCAAGTGACTAGTAAAATTACCAAATCGGGCGCTCACCGACGTGGATCTGAAAAAATATGTTAAGATGTTAAATATACCTAATTTTCGAGGAATATTTATGCGAGACCGACTACCTAAACGCGTACATAAAATTGAGACGGGCATTGTGAACTTGGATAGTGATAGCGGTAATGGTACTCATTGGACTGCATACTTTAAGAACGGTTCGAAAGCCGTTTATTATGATAGTTTTGGTAATTTACAGCCTCCTCTCGAATTAATAAAATATTTAAATTGTTCTATTGAATACAATCACAAGCAGTATCAGTCTTATGACACAGTAAATTGTGGACATCTGTGTTTACAATTTCTATATAATGCGTCATGCTTTTAAGTCACGTTCATTCTCAGAGCTAACCTTGAAGCCGCAACATGTCTTGTACGTTTACATTATCCGGCAAATCATCTAATTTAACCGCGCACTTTTCCCCACCCATAGACCTTGAAGACGGCGCTGAATATTCGCTTGCTTTAATAAATTTCGAGGCGTATAACTCCATACCGAACATAGACGCTACAAATAATCATATATATTATGATACAGACGATAAGTTTATAAAAATTCCGGAGGGCTCGTATGAAATAGAAGATATAAATAATTACGTAAGAAAGCATTTTATTCTGAATCATGGTAACGATAGTCATATTTCTATAGTATCCAATAAAAATACGTTAAAAGTGGAAATAAAATCCAATAAGATGATAAATTTTGAAAAGGCCGGCGGTATTGGCAGTTTGTTAGGATTTACATCTCGTCGTCTAAAACCGCTCGAGAAACATATATCTGATTTCCCGGCAAAAATTCAAAAAGTAAACGCTATATGCGTGGAGTGTAATCTCATCACGGGCAGTTACATGAATGATAGATCTGTACACATTATTCATGAATTTTTTCCTAGCGTGCCTCCCGGCTATAAAATAATAGAGTGTCCCGCTAATGCAATTTACCTGCCGATTAATAAGAGGCATATAGATAGCATATCAATTAAGATAGTCGATCAAGACGGTGATCTTGTTAATTTCCGTGGCGAGGTCATCACGGTAAGACTGCACTTGAAGAAGAATGGGTCTTAGTTTCCGAAATAGTTTAAAAGGAACACCTGCTCGCGCTCGAAACAGTTCACCTGTAACCTTCAAGGTGTTAACATCTAAAAATAGACGTTTTCTTTACTCTCTCGGTTACAAAGTGCTAATATGAATCCGAATATTTTAAACGTGTTTGAGAAGCCTACGTTTGAAACCGCGATAACTAATTTTGAAAATCATAGTCATGGACCATATTCAATCAGAAATTTAAATAATAACGACGAAATTCGTATACCCATTCAGCAGCAGGATGTGTATACTGCGCCGTATGCTAGTTCGCTGTATATGCGGGGCCGGTTACTTAAAGAGGATGGTACGGTTTCGAACACAGCGGTCTTTGATAAAATGGGGTTATTGTATCTGTTTGACGAGATACGATACGAAGTGAGCGGTAAAATTGTGGACAGCAGTAGAAATCCAGGCCTCGCGACTGTTATGAAGGGATATGCATCATTCACTCCGAATGACGCGAATCACTTAGAAAATGCTGGGTGGACTGATGTGGATGATAATTTTGCAGACGAGAACGGTTACTTTGACGCATGTATACCTTTAAAAATATGTCTGGGGTTCGCAGAGACCTTTGAAAGAATTATTTTAAATGTCCGTCAAGAGCTGGTACTCGTTCGCAGTAGTATTGATACAAACGCAATCATAAATCTTGTAGCCGATGAAAATATTAAAGTAGAATTGGAAATCGTTCAATGGCGTGTACCACACGTGACTGTATCTGACGTTGAGCGATTAAAATTAATGAAATATCTAGAGAGGAATATCGATTTGCCTGTACCGTTTAGAAGCTGGGAATTACATGAATACCCCATGCTGATGGAATCGCAGACGCATACTTGGAATATTAAAACTTCGTCTCAGTTAGAGACACCGCGATATATTATTTTCGGCCTTCAAACGGGTCGTAAAAATGCAGTCGCTAAACGTATGAGTGAATTTGATCACTGCGAGTTGACTAATTTTAAACTTTTTTTAAATTCGGAATCATATCCCTATGATAACTTGAATATTAATTTTGAGAAGAATTTCTGTGCTACTCTGTATGAAATGTTCTGTCAATTTCAGAAATCTTATTATGAGAAAGAAAATGAACCTCTGCTTACTAAATATAAATTTAAAACTAAAGCTCCTCTGGTAGTTATCGACTGTTCGTGTCAGAATGAGGTTGTAAAGTCGAGTGCAGTGGACATTAGGCTGGAATTTAGCACTAATAAAAATATTCCGAAAGACACTGCTGCATATTGTCTTATAATTCATGATAGATTGATTTATTACAATCCTTTAACCAGTATAGTTCGTCCATACTAATATGTATATAATAGACGTGCAGGGCTTCCAGCATAAAAAGGAGTTAGCTTTTACATGTAAAGAAATTTCAATTTTTAATATTACCGATGTCTCGTGTGTACATCGGATAATTAAACCGACCGTTAGTTACGGGCTTCTTACACACAATATTCAGAAGCAAATTAATTGGATAACTGATCATGTGCACGGTCTCCAATGGTCCACGCCTTATGATAATCTCCGGTACGGCGACCTGCAGGACTTCATCGACAGCCACGTACTTGAGAGAGAAGCAAAAGTTTATGTCAAGGGACTGGAAAAGAAGCGATGGCTTCAGCATTATCTGTCTAATAATAATAATATTATAGACTTATATAATTGTAATAATATGAATAGTTTAATGTTAAATAATTTAGAATATCATTGTCATAAACATATTAATAATCATTTACGCTGCTCTAGGCAGAATGTCTACTCGATATATCAGTGGTATATTGTAAATAAAGATAAGGATTTTGAATAAACAAATTTATGCTAACCATACTGGCTTTTATTTCTGTATACATGTGTGCGTGTATGAATGACGAGTGGGGTGGGGGCAGAGAGGGAGAGAGAGAAGTGGGGGGGAGAGCTCTTGCCTCGAGTCAGAGCGCGGTGATCAGTTAGACGTTGCAAAGATGCACAATCAAACGGGGCTTAGAGAGCTGATAGCGGGCAATATTTGCCAATGTTCGATGTGCCAAGTCCCACCGGAGGGCTGGAGGTACCTGGGGCTGCCTCAGCCCCAGGACCCCGTAACGCAACCACCACCGCCACCACAGGAGATGCCCCGGCTGATGCTCTTAGCCGACATCATGAAAGGTATTTAAAATATTTTTTCTGTTTCGTATAACTCAATACTTATAGATATTTTTTTAAATTGTTACAGACTCCATTGAACTCAGAATTTCTTCGGAGATTTGGAGAGGTCGATCTGTCAGCCGGCGAGACCAATAAATTTCTTTTTTTAATTAACATACGATCTGCCCTCCTGCCGGATAGCCAGACCAGTGTTTTTATTATTTTATTAATTCTACACAATTTTAATTATAATTTTTTTATATTAATAAAAAATGTTATTAATAATCTTTTTTTTATTTCAATGAGTTGATAGCATCTCATACTTATTAAGTGTCTGAACAGCTCGAACAGCTCCAACAGCTCCAACAGCTCCAACAGGTGTAACAGGTACCGTACCTGTTACACCTGTTGGAGCTGTTGGAGCTGTTGGAGCTGTTCGAGCTGTTGGAACTGACCATATATAATACACGTATATGTATATGTATATGGGCTGCTTGAACAGCTCCAACAGCTCCAACAGCTCCAACAGCTCCAACAGGTGTAACAGGTACCGTACCTGTTACACCTGTTCGAGCTGTTGGAGCTGTTGGAGCTGTTCGAGCTGTTGAAACTGACCCTATATAATACATGTATATGTATATGTATATGGGCTGTTTGAACAGCTCCAACAGCTCCAACAGCTCCAACAGCTCCAACAGGTGTAACAGGTACGGTACCTGTTACACCTGTTGGAGCTGTTGGAGCTGTTGAAACTGACCCTATATATTACATGTATATGTATATGTATATGGGCTGCTTGAACAGCTCCAACAGCTCCAACAGCTCCAACAGCTCCAACAGGTGTAACAGGTACCGTACCTGTTACACCTGTTCGAGCTGTTGGAGCTGTTCGAGCTGTTGAAACTAACCATATATAATACACGTATATGTATATGTATATGGGCTGCTTGAACAGCTCCAACAGCTCCAACAGCTCGAACAGCTCCAACAGGTGTAACAGGTACGGTACCTGTTACACCTGTTGGAGCTGTTCGAGCTGTTGGAGCTGTTCAAGCTGTCTCACCTGCCTCTCTCATGATCATCATGTCAGGATAGGTATTAGGAAATAAAAACACGCATTTTATAAATAATTTAATTTATTAAATGTAAAATATTTATATTACAATACTTTAATACTAATTACAAAAAATGTAGACGAACTATGTCAAGCGTCTTAACATAATCTTCTAAGGTAGTCGATGGCCAGTGCCCGCTGTCTGGACCAGAGCTCCAACCAGTCGGCTGCCCAGAGCGACCTTTGGATATATTATCCTCCAGCCATTTTATTAGCTGCTTATGCTCTTCATTGAAATTAATATCTAATTTGAAATGTATATTATTCCTACCAATTACTCGAAACAAAATTTCAAGAAATTCGTATTGTGTAAAGTAAGCTGCCTCGCAAAATGCTTTATTAATCGACCAATCAATACTTTTATAATTATCAGAAATATTTTTAGCCGGGTACGATTTCGAATAAAAATCAATTGACATATAATCATCATTACACGTTAATAATTCTTCTAAAAAAATTCTAAAATAACTATTATTCGCGGCGGGATAATGTCTGTTAATTACTTCTCGTAATCGATACACGGTAAGGTGAGTAATACATTCTCTTTGGAAAATATATTCCAACTGTTGAATAAAAATATCGTTTTGAAGTTTTTTCGTAAATATTTTTTTCATTAAATCGAAATTAGAACTATCTCTTAAAGCCATCCAGTATAAAGCTTTGTCCGGTATAACAATCTTTTCTAAAATTTTATGAACTAATTGATAATTACCCCGATTCAATGCATTTTGAATGTACCTCTCATATATGTCGCGAGTGATAAGTACAAGCTTGTACTGCAATTCTTTTTCTAACCCGTCCATCGCGATCAAAGTCTCTAAAGTAAATGAATCCGAACGGCTACTGCCAAGCGCTTCACTGCGTCGATGACGTCATCTGACGAGCCGAGACTTGTTGGAAATTATATCCCCAAGGTTTCGTATCGGTATTTATATAATTTATAATTCTTTTATCATCATACGGACTGAGTGCCACCTTATTCTGTTTGATGGTATATATTTCATGTTTCTTTGATCGAATTAATCGCTGCTCTTTGGTCAAAATTTCTTTATTAAATAGACAATTCGTAAAGTCTTCAAATGTAATTTTTCTGATTACCGAACGCGAGAGACCCTTGATTTTTTTATTTACCGACACACCCTCCACTTTATAACTATACATTTTTGCACGGAGTCCTACGAATTCTGTCATTACGCGCCCTTGACATTCGTCTTTCATTACGCCTAGTACCTTCTTATTTGCATGAGGTATTCCGTAGACATTGTCTACAGGATAATCCGATGTGTTGAACTGATGGATGTCTTTTTTAATGTACTTGTATATATCAACGTCGCTAAATTCGTAAATTAAACTGTCTGTGTCCGTGTAAAGTAGTTTGGCTTGCTCACCGAATTCTTTTTTAATATAATCATAATGAAAATCGTAAAGAATAATTTTTGAAAGATCTAAAATGGCGAACCCCACATATATTGGCTTATCGAATTTAATTTTTAGTCGATTCATTTCAATAATAATCATATCCTCGCCGAAGACAGTCGAACTGTGAAAGTTCGGTTTCGCGAGCAGAGACTTGGCGCCCCATCTCCCCTCCCATTTAGTTACCAATTTAACATCTTTGTGCTTGCGGACATTCTCCATTGTCTTTCCGAACACCGCATTGTTCATTAGCTTATAGAAATTTTTCTGAAACTCGTTACTTGCCTGTTTTCGTAAATCCGTATTTAAATCAATGTATTTCTTTAGCCATCGCGACTGTTTAAATTTTAAAATTCTATGTACCGTCTTGAGTTTTAATCCGCGTTCTAAACATTTTTTTAAAGTCCTATAATGCATTACATATCGCGTTTTATCTAACAGAGTGGTCATTAATTTTGAATGTTTTGAACCGGGCGGCACCATATGTTCTGGACACATCGGGAGATCCTTATGTAGCTCATGTAATTCAAGTGGATACTCGATATCTACTTCCAAAATATAACCGATGTCTGACTCGTCCGATAAATTTGGAATATCTAAGGCATAAAATTGTTCGACGGGCACCCACTCGAAAGCACCTGTAGGTAGCGGAACAGACATCCCGGCTCCATACATGTTATTGATGTCAAAGTACATGATGTGAGTCTCTCTTTCGTCGGGATTAAACGCATCCCCCATGTACTTGTTGTTAGCTTTCGAATATCTGTTAGATACCTGCGCTACACCGCCTCTCACGCCTTTTTCGATCATCAGTATCATATCAATGTCTGTGAGAAGCTCTAAATTTTCTTTAGTTATTTTTAACATCGCGTCGAATGCCAGCCCCGGAGCAGTATAATAATTTAAAGCGTCAAGTCCGTACGTCTGTATGCATGTCTCGCGGAAATTTTCAAATATATCAGCTAGCAGTAATACATCTGTTTTTAAATATATATCGGAATATTCTCCTAATGTCTTAATATCGAATTTATTCCAGATATTTATAGCATGGTTATAATCGTCCTCTGTTATGTTTTCGTCAGTCAGTTTACTGTAAAATTCTTCTTTAGCCGGTAGAGATGTCTCGTCTAATTTTTCCCAAGAATTTAAATAATCATAAGGAAAAACACCTTTCCGCGTTAATAATTGAAATTGTTCATCATTATTACAATACGATTTAGTGATTCGTTTCTGGTCATCGTCGAGATAGGAAGCTAGTTTTTCGATTTTGTCTGCCATAAACCTAAACGAATCAATAAATCTTAGTTTAATTTTCGTATCTTTAACTCGTTTAGTGAAAGAAATGTATTTTTCCTTATTAATCGGTAATAATGAAATTTGTCCGTCAAATGCCGTTGCTAGCTGTTTGATTATCAGGTGGCCGTCGTAACCTGATAAACAATGAAATATAACCGGAATCACGTGACTATCTTGATAATTAATGTTACATCTCATATGCGCCGGTCCCCTATAGTACCCAGTTAAATGATTGTGATCGGCTACTTTAATGTCCGTCTCTTTGAAGGGCCCCTCACAGATATGACAGACCTGCGCGAGATCGAATTCATTTTTTTGTGTCTCGTTTAACGATTCCATAGGTTTTATGTCGGACATGATTACATTAACTCGGTCTGAAATTTTTTCAAGTTCTTTAACAAACCAGTACTGACAGTCGGCGCCTCGGTACATTTTAAATTGTGATAGACTGTCATCGTACGAACATTTTAAGTAATACGCGACGCTAAAAGCTGTATGTTTCTGGTAATTTTGCGTATTTTGATTCGTGTTAGCATCACAGTCCTCTAAGATACATTCGAAATCGGCATAAATAGCGAACGGTACCCTTTCTTTATATCGGTAATTTTTAAATTTTAAAAACTTTTCATCCTCGTCGGGTAATTCAATTTTGCAAGTATTAGTTTTCGAATTACAATCATTTGAATGTCGGTCTAGAAGTTCTTGAGTAGTAAAATGATTAAGACATCGGTTGCAAATAAAATGTTTACCATTATGTGAAGATAATTGTTTAGATAATAATCGAGACATATTCTTTATCCAAGCAAAATGATATTGCGTAGCGTCAGTAAAATTATCGGCAGAATTCGTAGGAATCATTAATAAATTTACGACCCGTTCAAAACTGTATTTACTTAAACATACCGGTAAAACTTCCCTTTTAATTACGGCGTATACGTTTATCGAAATATCATTTAAGCGTTCGAATTTTTTAATATTTCTTAATTCCATCGGAAACTCGATGCCATCATATTTCAAAACATGTTTAAAATGAGGATATGAAGTTACTCTCTGCCCATCCTTTTTAGCTGGGTATAATGCCGAAACTACTGACCATAAGAAGCAATATTCGTCATTATTTTTAACGTTAATAACGCACTTTTTTTCTTTTATAAAGTTTGGCATTTCAGCGTATGTTGATAATCCCACTGTTATAGGACAATATTTATTAACATTTACTCTTAGCCCGATAATTTCCGATAAGGCCCAGCCTGAATCTTTTCCTTGAAAGTCTTCTAGATGTTTCAATAACCGTTCGGATACATTTTCTTTATACCATTCCTTTAAATTCGTATTTAAGTCTATCACAGCGTTCCTTGTAGCAAATGTTTTTAATTCCACTGTGCCATTAGTAGGCTGTACGAAGTTACATTCAAAAATAACATTTACTTTAATTAGTCCATCTTTCAAACATTTTTTAATTTGAATAGAGAAGCTCCTAAACGCTTTTTTAAAAAATAATACCGGTTCTTTAATTTGTACGTTAGTTATTATACCGGACTTAACACGATTTTTAAAACAAGATTCTACCTCTTGATATACTAAATATTTTCGTGCTGCCGGCTTTAAGGAACCGCCTAATATTTTATTTTTTAATTTTAATTTTTTCAATTGCTCTCGGTAGTATTTTAAAAGCGCTAAATTATTTTCCAATTTAAATATATTTTCACCTTTATTATCGATATGAATTTTGATTTTAATTGCCTTGGCTACTAGTTTAATATTGCTATTAATTATCGAAATATGTTGGTCGATTTCATCATCGGTCTTTAAGAGCAGCAATGATTTTTTAGTTAAATTAATTATATCAGTACTGAGTTTAGATACGGTCTCGGTAGACGACATACTGTTTCAATTAGACAACCGTTCACCGCGAGAGATAAACAGCTAATGATCGAGGTGGGGAGATGACGCTGCTTTTATACTCGACGGCTGAGGGTCACGTGACTTTGCAGTGAACGATTTCTAAAAGGCCCCCGAATTTTCATAATCTGTTCGTCTTTTACATATAAAACAATGTTAAATTGCTATATTGCTGCGGGGTGGCTACATATTCCCATAAGAAACCATGTATTGTAAGACACAAAATTCTTCGCATGCATCTTTACCGTATACCTATCTTATGTTAGTAGGCTATCAGAAATGATTTCATTTGTTTACATTAACAATTTCCAGGAATCCGATAACGGCTCTGCATTATATTCTTATTACATTGAAATCTAAACGTAGAGAAGCGAACGAATATTTATCTTATATAAAACTCAGGCTAACAAGTCTAGACTTGTCTGAAAAGCGTTTATATTGGCTCTTGATATTTCCTTTGATCTAGCCGCTGTAGTTATCTAAAGGTAATTAATCACGTTTTAAATATACATATAGCCGTAGACAGTCGCATTTATTTACATTAACAATTTCCTGGAATCCGATAACGTCTCTGCATTTGACCGCAGTTTTACATTCAAATCTTAACATATAGAAGTAAATGAATATTTATCTCATAATTATAAGACTTGTCTATTTAATCTCAATGATGGACGTCAGTAGCCATTTTCTTAACGCCCACTAACGTAAACATACAATACTATTAGTCAATAAACAGCAACCATCTTATTTTAGACACACCCTGTATACTCTTAGCCACGTCCTTTTAGATATAATCTCTTATCTAAGCTCAGGGATTGGATCTCCCATCTCCCCCCTCCCATTAGGTCCTATCACCTATCATCTAAGAAGATCCCACCTCACACTACAACCTAGATAATAGGATCTATCATCTAGCATTATCTCACCTCACACTAGAACCTAGATCATAGGATCTATCATCTATCACCTGCCCGCCCCCGCGGGGCTGCCGGAATGATGACGTCACACAGAACTCTGATTGCTACTCTACTGACGGGTTTGCGCTAGAACTCTCACTACTTAACTACTAACGTTAACAGTGTCAACATAGAAGTGAGGTTAATTGATACACCATTTAAAAAATGACGAGTATATAAATTTGGTTTTGGCGGGAAGGCTTGCGTTCGCCTCTGTATAGTTACTGTACTCTGTGGTAATATCTTAATAAAAATAATTGATCCATATGCAAAAAAAAACTGTAGATTAAGCAGGTCGGACTAAAAACTGGGAAGAAAACCAAAAAACGGTAGATCTACTGAAAAAACAGTAGGGTTGGCAACTATGCACTGGATGTACCTGTGCTGTTTGGGAAGAGACACAATAATTGCTTACAACTATCGATTTCTAACTGTTGGTTATTGTCAGAATCATCAGTGCAGCGCATATTGCATGTAAGTTTATGTCTCAAGGTATCACACCCGAGAATTTATATGTTAGATTGCCAGTACGAATTATTAGGTGAATACTCATAGACCAATAGTAGAACCAAGTCGGCGACTTATAACCAAATTTATCTACTAAAATCTATTGCAAACTTGGAAAGGCTTCGAAATTAGTCAAATACCACTAAATACGAGATTAATTCTAGATAAACGTGACTTATAACAGTTAATTACCTTCTCCGTGTAGCGACATTATTACATAATTGGCATCTGATGCCATTTCTTACCAAAATCGGACATCGAAAACGTACTAATCCGGAGAAGGATGGATGTACCATGGAAGTACATTGATGTACATCCCTTAGATGGCAGAAAATGTACGTCAATGAAAGTTCATTTGTAATGGTCAAATGTCGAACTTTTATGGACATACAGTGGACGTACAAAAAGGATGAAAAATTGATGTACAGTAGACGTACATATACGTACAATGGGAGTCCATTTCTAATGGCAAAATGTAGACATTTTGTGGACGTCCACTGGACGTACCAAAATATGCTAAACTATAGAAGGATAAAAAATGGACGTACACTGCAAGTACGTTGATGTACATCCCTTAGATAGCAGAAAATGTACGTACAATGAAAGTCTATTTGTAATGGTCAAATGTCGAACTTTTATGGACGTACAGAAGACGTACTAAAATTTACTCAGCTGTAGAAGGATGAAAAATGGATGTACAGTAGACGTACATTGATGTGCATCCCTTATATGGAGGAAAATGTACGTACGATGGAAGTCCATTTCTAATGGTAAAATGTAGAACTTTTGTGGACGTACCAAAATGTGCTAAACTATTTAAGGATAAAAAATGCACGTACACTGGCAGTACATTGATGTACATCCCTTATATATGGCGGAAAATGTACGTACAGTGACAGTTCATTTGTAATGGTCAAATATCGTACTTTTGTGGACGTACAGTGGACGTACCAAAATTTACTAAGCCGTAGAAGGATGAAAAATGGATGTGCAGTAGACGTACATGGATGTGCATCCCTTATATGGAGGAAAATGTACGTACAATGGGAGTTCATTTCTAATGGTAAAATGTAGAACTTTTGTGGACGTCCACTGGACGTACCAAAATGTGCTAAACTATATAAGGATAAAAAATGGACGTACACTGGAAGTACGTTGATGTACATCCCTTATATGGCGGAAAATTAGTCCAGTCAATGAATGGTTTCTAGAGGGAAAAGCTGAGATAACAATTTTTGACTTGAGGTATTTGGACTATTTAGGAGGTAAACATACCAAAAGTACCCGAACGTAGGAGGTGGGGGTGCAGGGGGGCTCGAAGAAGGTCCCGGCTTTTGGTTTTTCGCTCATATCTCGAAAACGGTTAGCCATAATCAAAAAGTGGCTATATGCAAAATTAAAGCTGACTAAATTTTCTACAATAATGTTTCTATCAATTTTTGTCATATCTGTTATGGTTCAGTAATGAATTGTATATATTTTGACTGTATTCTAACTTTATTATAAATTTATTACAAATTGAAAATAAATTTTAATAATCATCGTAGAAAAAAAATTCTTGTGCAGATATCCGTTTCACAGCAGACTGAACTCAAATATCGAATAAAAAATGTCTTTGCGTCTGTAAGTGTGTGTGCGCGTGCATATGTATGTGTGCGTGTATACCATTTCTTGTAAATACGTTAACTTCTGTTAGACTGAAAATATTTAATTACAATTTGGAACATATGTAAAACAGCATATTACAATAATCCCTACTGAAATTGGGCCATATCTGTAATACATGGTGATAACCAGAGGCCTACAAATTCCACTTCGTCATAATCTTATTAAAAATACCATGTTCCATATTTTAGGATAACATTTATATATCATGTAATTTAAATAAAGTTGGATTGCCTAACATTCACCCGGTATATTGCGGTTTATTAATCTTATACATCTTCTCATTTTTGTATGCTTAGTAATGTTTTTCTCTGAAATTAAAATAAAACCTATTTTACGTATGAGAGTTTGTAGGCCTCTGGCTATCACCATGTATTACAGATATGGCCCAATTTCAATAGGGATTATTGTAATGTGCTGTTTTACATATGTTCCAAATTGTAATTAAATATTTTAAGTTTAACAGAAGTTATCGTATTTACAAGAAATTGTATACACGCACACATACATATTATGCTCGCACACACACACTTACAGACGCAAAGACATTTTTTATTCGATATTTATGTTCAGTCTGCTGTGAAACAGATATATCTGTACAAGAAATTTTTTTCTACGATGATTATTAAAATTTATAATAAAGTTAGAATACAGTCAAAAGATATGTACAATTCATTACTGAACCATAACAGATAGAAAAAAATTAATAGAAACATTATTGTAGAAAATTTAATCAGCTTTAATTTTGCATATAGCTAACCGTTTTCGAGGTATGAACGAAAAACCAACAACCGGGTCTTTTGTCGTGCCCCCCTGCATCCCCCCCCCCCACCTCCTACGTTCGAGGACTGTTGGTATGTTTACCTCCTAAATAGTCCATAGCCGTCAAGTCAAAAATTGTGATTTCGGCATTTCCCTTTAGACCCCCTTATTGAACGTTCATTGACGGGGCTAAATGTACGTATAGTGAAAGTTCATTTGTAATGGTCAAATATAGTACTTTTCTGGACGTACAGTGGATGTACCAAAATGTACTAAGCCGTAGAAGAATGAAAAATGGATGTACAGTGGAAGTACATTGATGTACATCTTTTATAGATAGGATTTATGATGATCACTGTATATCCAAAATAGGTTCTTGGACGTAAATATGTATTTTGGATATTAAACGGACGTCCAATGGATTTAGTGTGCTGTGTGGGACATAAACAACAAACTGTCATGTTTGACATGATTAAAAGTGAAAGTTTTGATAACGGAAAAAGAAATATTTTCCGAAACGCTAACTGCCTTCTTCGATTTAATTTTTGTCATTATCATTTAACATTTTTTTTCATTTTATATATTTTTAGGTGTGAGACATTTTGTGATAGAAGTATTAAAAACCAGCCTCTGTCTGATCATTTTGGCGCCGAGGTTTGTTTCATCAAAATTTTTAAATATTTTTAGTGGCAAAATACCCAACAAACATAAAAAAGATAGTTATAAATATAATTATTGAATGTTTTCACCTCTGAATTTACGTCCAGTGTATAGATTTTCATAATTCATTCTGATTTTTAAGGTTATGTAAAGTAATGTTGAAAAAACTCTCAATGTCGGATTCTTATTTGGGAGGTGACTCTCGTCTCTTCTGGATAAGTGCACAAGAAAATAAAATAATAATAATAAATAAAAAACTGCTCCCTAAAGAATCACTACTTACTTCCACTTCCATTTTCTATCCAAGACTCTTACAACGATCAAAATTTTAATACTATATTTGGACTCCACTATGTGGAAACAATTGTTCATAGAACTTTAGTAACATATTATTTGTAATCGACTACCCCAAAACCCATGAAACGATATACCACATCGTTCGTGAGAGTAGTGGTGGGGGTGGTAGGTAATTCCAAGAAAAAATTGAGACCTTTGGTTTTTGTACACACGTCGAACCACAATTTTATTTTTTGCCCCCTTTAATAATAGGGTAGGATGATATTGGAGGTGGCTGATGCCAAAATTTTTCAGTCCTTGGCTTGTCGAACATACACTAAATTCCAATTTTATGGACACTTGCTTGCTTTACCTATTTACCCCCATTTAACCCCCAACCCTTCAATGGAATAAGATCAAAATATAATCTAGTTCCAGATCTCGATACAATACATAGGTCTACCAAATTTCTAGTCAATATCATAAATCGTTCCAGGGGAAGCGTGCACACAAAAAAGTTACAGAAGAAAAGCAGACCGACAGATCGACCAACAGACAGAATTTTTTTTTACTCAAATTTAAAATCTCGACGTCTGTGACATTCTAACAGCCATTTGCACCGTTTTCATTTTAAGCGATGAATAACTGATCGAGGTTTAATTTTTAAACCAGGTTTAACTTGCGCGTTTTATTGCATCGTGCTTTATTGTTTGTGGTTTACTTAAGTTGATAGTTAACTTGTAATTTTAGGGAATTTGGCATTCTGCCAACTTCTCTTTCAAAATTATAACCCTATTTCTGTCAACTATTGTCAAATATTTGTTCTTTTCAGAAAAAACGTGAATCTGTGTGTGTACATTTTTGCTACTAGTTATCTGTTTACAAGATCTTTATAAATATGGAAAACCATAATAAAAATAAAAGGTCTGATAATTTTTTCATTAGTTTACAAACTTTTGCTTATAATACGGCCACAGAATGCAAGAATGTATTAGAAAATAAACAAACAAATAACGCAACGTCTCAAGAAAAGGCAAATATTTGTTAATAAAAATAAAAAATGAAAATATACTAAAAATTGAGGTTATGCACAACATCGACGACTGCGCAGGAATTGCGATTAAATTTAATTACCCTTTAAGCGGCCAACTTTGGGGGTTTAAGTTAACGCAAGTTTAAGCTAATTTAATCAAGGATTAAAGAACGGTACAAAGCAAATTTTAAATTTAACGCAGGTTTAACATTAATCCTCTATTAAACAATACGGTGCAAACGGCCGTAAGCCCATCTGAACGAAAAAAAAAACAGTTTTTATTACCGTTACTACACTTCCACGATGTGGAAGTAAAACGAATACAGTAACTACTGTAGTTACTGTACTCTGCGGTAAAACTAACCATCAGGATCGAGAAATCAAGGTAAAAATGTGGTGTACAATTTTTCATAAAAATGTAAAGTGGTAGGGAACAAAAAAGAATATAATAAAAATGACAAATATTTTGATTTTTAAAATTTCTGTACGATGAATAATTCGAAAAATATCGCTCGAATATTTATAAGTAAAGATATAATGCTTAAATCTCAATTATTTTAATAACAATAAGTCTGATGTTAAGAATGCATATGGTAGAAATTATGGTTAGAAATTAAAATATTATGCTTAAAATTCTCTATAAAAAGTTTTTTAATCTCTATATAGTTATAAAAATATCAAAGTTATTTGGGAAGCAACGGGTGTTAGCCCAGTCGATGAAGGTATTTACCCACAAAAAGTTGCAATACGCATGACTGTGACACCGACGCATTGAATTACATGTCACTAAATCAGAATTTGTTCAATCTACATGAGTGTTGGTTCATTTAAAAGATGGAAATTGTAGCTTTCTGATGCTTTTTTGTTTTAAACAAAACAAGCAAAGGATGGATGGGAAAAATATACTTATATATTATCACGCCCGAACTCAATCGTCGCAATTAAAAATATAGAAAAAAATAACAGCCCTTCAAAAAAATTCTTTCTTCATTGAGAACTGTTAAAAAGTATGTACACTTCATGATTATTATGGTTTATTAAGTTGTAGTAACGTGGATTCAAAAAAAAGTACATCTCAAATCATTTTAATTTAATTGCTTGATGATTTTCTTGATTTATATATATATATATATATATATATATATATATATATATATATATATATATATATATATATATATATATATATATATATATATATATATATATATATATATATATATATATACGTACGGTACGCATGAAACGAAGCCCACCACACACTACAGGGTACCAGAAGCCCAGCCTTATTTGTAATTTAAATAGTGTATACAACTGTTAATAATGTTTTAAGTGGGAATAATAACGCGAGCAACATGAGAGGGGGGAACTTTTTTGGACATACAAATTAAAAACAACACGACATGTCATACGAAGCCTTTTATAATTATGGTACATTACGAAGCCCGTTGTATAAAATGTATAGATGTTTCAGATTACACGAAGCCATACATAGTTGCCACTTCTCTTCTAATTCTTTAACTAAATGATATAACTGTGTGCGACAATATAATTGCGTAGTCGATGTGTTAATAATATAATTGCTTTGTTGTAGGTCACGGCCGCATGGCACCAAAGGGGCCGCCCTAATATAAATAATTATGTTTAGGGTATGCATGTTAAAAGTATTTTCATTGATATAATTTATAATATAAATAATTATGTTTAGGGTATGCATATTAAAAGTATTTCCATTGATATAATTTATATTTATTATAATGCAAAATAGGTAACAGATATAAGGTATTCATTCCATTATTGACGTTTGACTAAAATAGGTTTTTTGTACAAACATGAAGCCTCAAAATAAAGCCCAAAGTAGCATATTCCTCGCTTACTTGAAGTCCACACCCTGCCTATGCTTGTTACTACATTTTGAAAAAAAGATGTAGTATAGGTTTTGCATTTTTCCGGTGGACCATCGAAACCCGAAAAAAACGTCGGATCGAAATGAAAGTCATATCTATCGACTTGAGAGCGAATTTAGAAAATTCCGTCCGTCGGATTTCGATGAAACTTGGGTGGTTGATAGGAGGCCTTCAGAAGACCTTAACGCTGGAGGCTTGGCTCAATTCGGAAACCGGAAATACCCGATATAGACGTTTCAAGTTTTTCGGGAAAAATTGAATAACTCTGTAATGGGCAGTCAGATCGAGATATTTCAAAATGGTGCCGCTGGCAACGGTCTACAGATAAGTATACCGGAGACTATATCGAAAAATAAATGGAAATTGAATTTTTTTGCAAAAAACTGGTTTTCTCGAAATCGGGCTAGGAAGCACGATAACTGTCCAGGATATTGATTGATTTCGATAAGACTTGGTGGGATCGAAGGTACACAGCCACAAATGAAGCCTATTGCTTAAGGTTCGAATCCGTTGACCGTAAGTATTTTTTCCAAGGCCGAGTATGATTTTCCAAAGAAATTAATAACTCCCGAAACGAAGGTCCGATTTTGATTTTCAAAAATGGCGATTGTAGGGCTCGATTAAGTCTATTAGGTGACGTTTGTGAGAAATTTGACAAAACAAAAGCGAATCTACAAATCCTGAAAAACTTTATTTTTTTGATAAATTCTACAAATACCGAACAGTTTCCTAATAAAAATCGAAAATTAAATATTCCGTCGATCAATCTCTATAACCAGTATAAGGCATGGATCTTTTTGTACAAAAAATTTGAAATGGAGTTTTTTCGAAAAATTAAAAATAAACGAGTTATTTACAAAGATGGGCATGTTCACGCCCGGTATATCAGAGTAGCAGTCCGCCCGAAAATAAAATTGTAAGTCCGAAATCACTCCCTTCTCGAAAAAGTCTCTATTTTGATAATACACGAAATTATCTATAGGTGTCCAAACCAAAAAAAAATAAAGATCATAACGGGGAAAATTCTATCTTTATAAATATTTGACCGATTTTCATTTACTAAATAACAATATAAACGATGTCCTTTCTGTATTTCAAAATGTAGTTAGCCTTTACTTTAGTCAATACAAAAAGAAAAAAAAAAAAGAAAACTGAAACATGTCAAAATGTACTGAGTCATCTTACGACCCTCTGCTAAAAAGGTACTGAATCATCCCAACAGGGATAAAAAGCATATCAAAATGTAGTTTTTAGCTTGTCTATAAACATTTTTCATTTTATGAGGATTATTAAAATAATTATTTTATGTACTTGTTCTTTTAGACAAGTTCACACGTTCAAACACATGTTAATTCTTGATAAAGCTCTTAAAAATATGAGTGAGGTCTCATTGGATTTAGAATGACGTCTAGAAAAATGTGCAAAAGTTTCAAACCCGCACATAAACCATTGCAAATTTTATAAACAAATTCAAATTGAAAAATTGTTTTTTTGCAAATAACTCGAATACTATTAATATATAAGAAATTAAAAAAAAGGATTCTTAAAGAGGAAGAAATTTCCAATAGAGAACTCCTGACTCCCGGAACTCTATCTCTATTATTAATAATTTTAATTTGATGTTGAAAATAGGGCTCCGCGCGGAGAACGCAAAGCCGTTGTGATGCTCTGAAACCGACCTTGGCAAGTAAAAACATTTTTTTATGTTATTAAATATATTTTTTTTACATGTTTATGTATAAGGTTGTTTTTGTTTTTTTTTCTATCAAAAAACATATAAACACGTTCAGCGATTGTTAATAACAAATTGTTTATTAATAAATAAACAAATAAATTAACAACGAAAAAAATTTTTCCCTTGTAGAGAATTGCAAATAATAAATTTTAAGAATCATTTTTTTTATATGTTTAAATAATGAAAAAAGGAAAAAATTGATTATAAACAGTTAAAAAAAATTTTAAATCACCTAATAAAATGGCAAAAAATGTTTTTCAAAAATACGTAATTTATCTATTTGTCTATAAAATTTGTTTAAGCAAATAGCACTAAAAATTTAAAGTTTATGTAATCTTATAGTATTTTTGAATTTAATAACAGTAATAATAATTAAAATTAATAAAAACTCCTCTCTTTTTCATTTTTTAGTTTTTTGTTACCTTAAATAATGAATAACTAATAAACCATAACAATTAAAATCATCGCAATGTCATAATCTCATAAAGTATAGTTGACATAAGGTCTCCACGAAGCGAAACAGTTTTAGTGGCTTTTGTTTAACAATTATCCGACTTGAAATATAAACGCAAACTCTAAAAAAATTTATTAATTAACAATATGCTCATTTTATGAAAAATCGGCGAAAAATTTTTTTTCCAACGAGATATTGTTCCTTTAAGTGTCTAAATAATACCATAATTTTTTTTAATTTCTAAATTAATATTTAAAAATATAAAAAAATGTTTCTACTTGCTACGGTCGGTTTCAGAGCATTGGAGCTCTATTTTCAACATTAAATTAAAATTATTAATAATAGAGATAGTGTTCCGGGTGTCAGGAGTTTTTATTGGAAATTTCTTACTCTTTAAGAATCTTTTTTTTTAATTTCTTAAATATTAATAGTTTTCGAGTTATTTGCAAAAAACGAATCTCGTTATTTTTTCAATCTTAATTTGTTTAAAACTTTTGCAATTGTTTATGTGCGGGTTTGAAACTTTTGCACATTTTTCTAGACGTCATTCCGAATTCAATGAACCCTCACTCATATTTTTACGAGCTTTATCAAGAATTAACACGGGTTTGAACTTGTGAACTAGACTGTTTGAGAAGTTTGAAAATAGAACAATGTTATATAAAACGTTGAAGAATTAATGTAACTGTTCTTTTTTCTATTGGAACTACCCACATGATAAAAGTCAAAGTCAATAGAAAGCAAAAATAAATAACTGAATGTAAATATTGTTCGCCAATTTACTGAAGTTTTTATATAACTGTTAAACATTATATATGACCTTCTACAGTTTGTTGAAAATAAGTTGATTTTTCTAGATATAATTGCTATATTTGTAATTCTAATCGTCTCCTGATGATGCCAGCTTGGTTGGCAAAGAGCTTCTAGCTAAATACTATAGAATTTTTGTTATTGTCAGACCTTATCAAGAGTTACAACAGTTTATATTTGCATTTTTTGCTTAAGATGTCTTAACTGTTGTATTTGCAGATTGGATTTTTTTTAATAACAACGTGGCTCTTCCTCTAGCTAATTTTAACTTATTGTCCAAATTTAAATACGATCGGACTCTTGGTCCTTCAGTTATCGTGCTTACAAAGCATATGGTGGTTTCGTAAATAGTCCAGTAAATGTCAAAAGAACTGTTGGCAATGGTAAAGCTACACCTCTTTGAAGCAAGGCAGTACTTAGTCATAAATCTATTTAAAAAATTAATTGTCCTATTATTATGACGAAAAAAATGTATAAATAGAGCAGAAAAATTATTTTATAATTCGTTAAAATTAATAACCAAAACATTAGGATATGAGAAATACATAATACTGCGTATTACAATAAATTACCTGATCAGCTGGAAACTTAAAATAACATGAAAGTCATTGTTTATAAGAATGTTTTAGAGCAGAAAAAGTAATTCTCAATTACGTAAAAATACATACTTTACGAAAAAAATTGTTTGTAGATGATACAGTTATCTTCAATTTTTATTTTCTTTATTATTTGAATAGACGCACGATATTTTTAACTTTATTATTTTATCAAAAAAAAGTAAGTAAACATAACTTGAAAAATAAATCAATAAATGGCATAAATTTACCCCAGTTATACAAAGAGGGCAATTTTTAATGTCTATTTTTATTCAAAATTAGTTTTTTTATTATTTGCGATATGAAGACTAAGACCATAATAAGAAATATAGCAGAAATTTAATATTGCTACATAAATTGTTTAAATTTTTGTGAAGCAACCAAAACTGCAGTCTTGTGTTGATGACTCATCGATTTTGTGCGTCGGCCTTGTCTATAGGTGGTGTTGACAGAAGACGCTGTAATTAGGGTAAATGAAATCGGTTGGTCCCAGTTGAAAGGTAATTGAATAAACTTTATTTTCCAACAAAAATTTTTAATATTTTGTTTCATTATAAATGGATAAAATGTTGTTTTACAATAAGGTTGGATTTTTTAGGTTATAAATTATTTTTAAGGAAAATAATGTAGGCATGTATACTATTTAATTAATCAATTAAAAAGCTAAAAAAAAAAACTTTAAATGAACTTTTTTATTAGAACGCAATTTAAAGGAGAACCGAGAGGAAAACATTTTCGCAAAATTCGATTTTCATGTAAACAAATTTTTGGACAAAGATAACTTATAGAAATTGTAGAGAATTAAAATATCTTTCAACATTGTGGTCAACGTTCTTCTCCTCAAGCGTTAATTACTTCCACATAAGTATAGTAACGACAAAAAAAATTTTGAAAATTTTTATTGTTCAAATAGGCTTAGAATGTCATGAAACGTCGAGATTTTAAGTTTGAGCGAAAAAATTTTCTGTCTGTCGGTTCGTCTGTAACTTTTTTTGTGCGCACGATTACTCTGGAACTGTTTAAGATATTGACTTAGAATTTGGTACACGTATGTATTTTAACGAGATCTGGAAATAAATTATATTTTTATCCTCTTCCGTCGAAGGGTTGGGTGGTAAATTGGGGTAAATGGGGGATAAATAGGTAAATCGAACAGGTAAGAGTCCATAAAATTTATATTTAGTATATGTAAGAGAAGCTAAGGTCTCTAAAATCTTTTTGGCATTAGTCACCCCCATTACCACCCCCAACCCATTATTAAAGAGGATAAAAAATTTGTGATTTAGTGTGTGTACAAGAACCAAAAATCTCAAAATATTTTTTACTTCATCCACCTCTATTATCATTCCCCTATCACCACCCCCATCCCACTACCGATGTGGGATATCGTTTTATGGGTTTTTGGGGTAGACAATTTCAAATATTATATTATTAAAGTTCCATAAACAATTATTCCCACATACAAAATTTTTTCGTTGTGAGAAACTTGGTTAGAAAATCTGGATGTGGAAGTATTGACTCCTTGGGCAACGGTTTTTTTGAGTTAATCGCGAAAAACGAGCGTCGAAATTTGACTTTTGAAGGGCAGCAAAAAAACACTAAACCTTAAAAAAAATCACTTCTCGGTCAATTTTTTACCATATTGGAACGGACTAAAATTTTCTTCCCCCTTTGATTGACATCTTTATTTATGAATTATTTTTTTCTGTTGGATGACGACCCTGCATATTTTTCTTATAAAAACTATATCAGATTTTTTTCCTGGCAATAGCGACTGACAACTACATTTCAAATATCATTTTACTGTGTCGTTTCTTATTTTTTAAAGTGGCCACCCTGTAAATTTTTCATATTTTTCTTCTTTGACAGTTATGTTACCTACATGCGAAATCTCCGCCACATCTTCTTTCATTATTTTTTTTAGGTGACAACCCTGTATATTTTCATATTTTTCTTACTTGGCAGTTGTGTTGTGATATCTGCATGCGAAATAATATCGTCCTTCATCTCATTTTTTATTATTATTTTTGGGGCGACCACCCTATATATTTTTTCATATTTTTCTTTGACAGTTGTGTTAACTATATGAGAAACATTATTGTCCGCAATCAATTTTTTCATTATTTTCTTAGAGTGAACACCCTGTACATTTTTCATATTTTTCCCCTGACAGTTGTGTTAACTACACACAAAATATAACTGTCTTTTGTCACATTTTTTCCTCATTATTTTTTCAGGTGTCCACTGTTCTTCTTTGACAGTAGCGTCAATTAACGACCAAATATTTTTCTTCTGCGTCAAATGGTTTTGTAATATTTTCCCCACAATGCATATCTTATAAACCACAATAATTGTTATGTGTACACATGTATTGTTAGAAATAGATAAGTACTTCTGGCTCTTGTAGATATAGTTGTAGATATAGCGCCAACAGACAGACACCAGACCGACAAACAGAGAGACTGATGGAATTAAATGGCTTTAATTTTCGTAATCTGCATAGTCTGAAACGCGAAAATCCGAAGAAATCTCGGAGGGTAATTTTTTTACGATTACAATACCCTACTTCCCTTCGGTTAGCGAGGGAAGTAAAAAACGAAATTTGATCCATATGGCAATATTTCTAAATGCTTTAATAGTGGATTTTAACATTCCGTAAACAAGTGGCACTGACCATTTACAGGTACCTAAATTTAGCGGGAATTGGAGAGAGAGTGTCGACCTACCCCAACATCTGTGGGTCAGACACAACAATGGGCTGTTATAGTTAGTAATTTTAAATATGTGACTTATACTTTCTCATTTTGCTGTAATGTACAGTATTATAAATTTTTCACGTTCTGACTTTTTAGTTATTTAATTTAGTTTTTAAATATGTTAACATTTTAAATCACATAAAGTGAAGTCAAATTAAGTAAGAAAATAGGTGAATAAGGAATTCTCTGGCTGCAGCAATTTTATTATTTTAATTTGTCGTAGATATAATAAGTGCCACCGAGAAGTTTTTAATTAAATCGGTCCAGCGTAAAAATTTTTTAACAATTTATTTTTCAACGCTGAAATTTTCTGCTCTTTTCCTATTATCTTCGGTCCTAATAATCGTATCGCAAAAATAAAAATAGCGAGTGGCTATGAAAATACTTTCTGATAATTTGTTAATTTGTAAGAAAATAAAAACCACCAAAAATTGCCTTTTTTGACAATTTAAGAAATATAACGTAATAATGCATCCATTTTAACGAAAGTTGGAGAAACTGTGCACTTTATTGAACTAAACCTTCGTGCCAAATTTTAGCATAAAATATTTATTCAAACGGCTAAAAATAAAAAAAGATTTCGAAATTTTAATCGCTTATTGTTTAAGTGCATCGATTCGTAGAACATTTTTTTTTTCAAAATGTAGGTTTTTTACATCTATTTTACAATGATATTATCTTCATTTAAACCTTTTTTAAATATGTTTATAATTTTCAAAATTATAGGTATAAACATATTCAGATAACTGGATTTTTTTATCAAACCAAGAACAGGTAACGAATTATGAAAATAGATGAAATATTTCTTAAAAAAATAATGATCTATTTGCATTTGGGGCCGAGATCCGTCAGTGTTTGCGCCTCAGTCGCTTATAAATAAGCAAATTGATATATGTTCTTAAAATTTGGACTGGTTATTCTTCAATAATATTAGTCTCACCTAGTTGAGAACAATCCAGAAGCACAATTGTTAAAAAAGATAAAGGCCCGATAGTCGGGCTTTTAGCGATTATGTTAGAGATCCAAAAATCGCCAAATAGTCTAAATGTGATATTATGGTTTTACAGATCATACTTCACTCGTAAGATAATTCAGTGTGTAAGGCGACCAACACGTTTTTTTTGGATGCAACGTCTCTGGTTCAAATCCTAACTGCGATTTTTTTTTATTGTATCAGTAAAATTAAAAGTTACAAAGCTGTGTACATAGACATAAGAATAACTGTTCAGGTTAGGTTTGTTTTCCCTTCCGCGACAAAAACGAATAAGAAAGTAAAAAAAAATTGACTAAGTGTGTTATAATCTCAAAGCCGCTTTATTCGATGTAATTTTAAAAAACCGCTGCCCAAGGAATCAATACTTCCACATCCAGATTTTCTATCCAAGTCACTCACAACGAAAAATTTTGTATGTGGAAATAATTGTTTATGGAACTCTGATAATATAATATTTGAAATCCTCTACCCCAAAAACCCATAAAACGATACCCCACATCGCTAGTGGGGTGGGGGTGGTGATAGGGGGTAGTAATGGGGGTGGATAAAGTACGAAAATATTTTGAGGTTTCTGGTTCTTGTACACACATTAAATCGCAATTTTTTTTTCATCCCCTTTAATAATGGGGTGGGGGTGGTAATGGGGGTGGCTAACGCCAAAGTTTTTTTTGAGACCTTAGCTTCTCTTGTATATACTAAATAACAATTTTATGAGCTCTTACCTGCTTGATTTACCTATTTACCCCAAATTTACCCCAATTTACCCCCCAACCCTTCGACGGAACAAGATGAAAATATAATCTAGTTCTAGATCTCGTTAAAGTACATATGTGTACCAAACTTCAAGTCAATATCTCAAACGGTTCCAGAGTAAACGTGCGCACAAAAAAAAGTTACAGACCGACAGACAGAAATTTTTTTTCCGCTCAAACTTAAAATCTCGACGTTTCATAACATTCTAAGCCTATTTCAACAATCCACTGGATGTGGAAGTAATTGTAGTTTTGACTCATTTTCAAACAGCGGAGACAAAAATATAAGCATCGAAAAACAATCAGTCCAAATTTCTAGAAAAAATATCGACTTGTTTATTTATAAGTGACCTAAACACAAAAATTGACGTTTCACGGCCCCAAATGCAAATAGATCATTAATTTCTTTAGAAAAATGTTAGATATTTCATCTATTTTCATAATTCGTTTCCCGCTTTTGGTTTCATAAAAATCCAGAGTTATTTGAATTTGTTTACAACTGTAACTTTGAAAATAATAAATAAATTTCAAGCAAAAACCGTTTAAGTGAGTATTCTTTTTTCTTAACACTGTTGGAAAATACATGTAAAAACCTACATTTTCAACAAAAATTTACCGCACACGAGTCACTGCACTTAAACAACAAGCGATAAAAATTTCGAAATTATTATTGGTTTTTAGCCGTTTGAGTTTTGTTTAAAAATATTTATTTTGCGCTAAAATTTAGCACAGGTTTAGTTCAATAAAAAGCTTAGTTCCACGGACTTTCGTTAAAATTGATGCATTATTATGTTATTTTTTATTAAATTATTATCAAAAAAGGCAATTTTTGGTGTTTTTTATTTTTTTTACTAATTAACAAACTATCATCTAGTTTTTGCATAGGCCTAGTCTTATTTAAGATTTTATTGCGAATAATTCGCTATTTTTATTTTTACGATACGATTACTAGGACCGGAGATACTAATGAAAATAACAGCAAATTTCGGTGTTTAAAAATAGGTAAATTGTTAAAATATTACAAGAAGCAATGGACCGATTTAATCCAAAACAGCTCATAGCACTTGTTATTATTCATAAAACAAAAATTACTGCAGCCAAACAGTTTCATTCAAAATTTATTTTCACTCCACTAATAGTGGAAAAAAGTTATTAGAAAATCGATTGGATTTGAATGAATTTCCCTGAAAACTTTTTTAATGGCTTTCTAGAATCAAATATGAAGTTTCCTACCACTTTTCCTTGTCCGCAATAAATATAAAATAAATATTGTCAATTTCCTTTCAAATAGAATTTTTTTTCAAATAAACTTAATTAAAAATTTAAAAATAAAATAAGTACATGTTCTATTTTGCTATTTGTTCTCACCTCACTCCACCATATATCTAGAGACAATACACACCTATAAGATAATAGTTATTTAACAAACAAGTATGTTAATGAGAGCGATTGATAAATTGAGACATTTTAACGTGCGAGCGCTAGCGAGCGCATTATTTGTCGAGATTATCAATCGCCGATTAACACACGAGTAAGTTACAAAAATTTTCCGTTGATTGTATCTAGGAAAAAAAACCGCTGCCCAAGGAATCACTACTTCCACATCCAGATTTTCTATCCAAGTCACTCACAACGAAAAAATTTTGTATGTGGAAATAATTATTTATGGAACTTTAATAATATAATATTTGAAATCCTCTACCCCAAAAACCCATAAAACGATACCCCACATCGGTAGTGGGGCGGGGGTGGCGATAGGGGGTGGTAGTGGGGGGTGGATGAAGTAAAAAAATATTTTGAGGTTTCTGGTTCTTGTATACACACTAAATCACAATTTTTTTTCAACTTCTTTAATAATAGGGTGGGGGTGGTAATGGGGGTGGCTAATGTCAAAATTTTTTTTGAGACCTTAGCTTCTCTTATATATACTAAATACCAATTTTATGGACTCCTGCCTGCTTGATTTACCTATTTACCCCAAATTTACCCCAATTTACCCCCCAATCCTTCGACGGAACAAGATGAAAATATAATCTGGTTCTAGATCTCGTTAAAGTACATATGTGTACCAAATTTCAAGTCAATATCTCAAACGGTCCCTGAGTAAACGTGCGCACAAAAAAAAGTTACAGACAGACAGACAGACAGAAATTTTTTTTTCGCTCAAACTTAAAATCTCGACATTCTATGCCTATTGAACAACAAAATTTTTTTTAAAAATTTTGGTCGTTACTATACTTTCACTGGATGTGGAAGTAATAGGAAAAAAATCTAATTTTATTTTATGACACAAAATTGAATTCTAAGTGTTACTTTATTTATTTAATTATGGTAACACATATGGAATTTAAAAAATATCAAAAATACAATTACAAATTCATTAGGCCTCTTTTTGTAACATCGGAGAAATATGCCAATAGCACCGATTCCGAATAGCGCGATACCTGCTTCTCTTTTATTAATTATAAAAGTTTCATACGCGTTTTATACGTTGGACAATTAGAGTTTTGACATTAATTGTCATATTAACTGTTTTCAATTATGTCCTTAGTTACCTAAACTAAAATCGTATATTAATAGAAAATCATTTATTAATAGGGGTTATTAATGAACGATTTTTTATATATTTATCAAAGCTACAAATACACGATGAACGGAAAAAGTAATAAATAAAATAGGTAGGTATAATTTATTAATTATTTGGAAACACGCGATAATAATTGTTTATGTAACTAAGCACTAAAGTTAAACATTTTATCACGATGTAGAATTTAGTTAAATAAACCACATAAATGATAAAAAGAAACTTTAGTGCCAAAGTGCATAACTAAGTTTTTCTTGAAATTGTGAAATTAAGGTTAATCAACTCTATTTAATGAATAATTTTAAGTGACATTAAGAAATGTTAATTATTTAAATTTCAAATCTCAATAATTTTTTGTAATGTAATTATGTCACAAGCAATGGACAATTTATGTTGACGTTTACCTGTTACCTCCTCCAACTACAAGAAATCGTACAATGTTTGATTACTTTAGTGACTATCTCTAACACTTCAATGACAATTTTGAGGTTTTTTCCGATTTCAAAAAAATCTATTTTTTGTACGATCGGGCTTATTTGTTTATTTACAATATCTGTTGCCAAGACGTCAGGTTATATTTACTGATTGCTAAGTCGGTAAGTAATTTCCTTACCGGTAAGTGAAATTAATATAATATATATTACCGATATTTCACAAAAATAAGTACAAAAGATAAGGTCATTTCTATGTATTAAAAAAAAATAACATTATTTTCTGCACGATTGTTTTTAATTACACTTCAATTATAGTTATTAAGGTACCAAGGGTGTTATAAGGATAATAACGCACCGAGGTCGGCAGTGTACAATCCCGAGGGCCTCTGGCCCGAGGGAGTGTACGTCATTATCCTATAACACCCGTGGTGCCTTCAACGTTTAATGTCCTGCAAGTCTGTTATTTAATTCAAATTTTTTTTTTTTGACATTTACGATTTATTATTTTGACATCTATTATGTTCAGAACGATTTGATTTAAAAAAGAGTAAAAATCAAAATTGTTTGTAAACGCCGCCGTTGCATAGCAACGCATTTTGTTTGTCAATAACGCTATCATAATTTGCTTGTTTTGGGTTGTATTATAATTTTATAATGCCCTAGGGCGTTATAGATATTCATAACGCCCTAGGGCGTTATTTTTCATTGAACGTCCGTTACCGTTCTGATGATACTTAATGTACTATTATTTCCACACTACGGAATAATATATATCTACCATATATTAAGTAAGTAACTAGATTACTTGACAAAAATAAAGTCGGATCTTTCATATGAAGTTTTTTAAAATTAGCTTTTCCTGAATAATTACGCCCTTCTGTAAAGCGTGCATTAAAATAATGTTTGAAATATTTTTTTCAGACTCATTATAGTGCAAGCTTTTATCAACAGTTTTTACTCAATATGATATTTATGCAAAAGTCTTTTGATCCTCCGTGGCATCCCTTAAATGTATCAAATAAACCACCCTTTATGACTTTTCAACAGTTATTAACGGTTGAAACTTAGCTTATAACTTCATCAGAAAATTTTAAAACTTTTTGCTTCTTGCTTAAAAAAAAATAAAATACCCTGACATGCATAAAAAAACCGCTGCCCAAGGAATCACTACTTCCACATCCAGATTCTCTTTCCAAGTCACTCACAACGAAAAAACTTT